>JANSTT010017220.1:0-17971 GCA_026745375.1 Platyura marginata
GGTTTATATCAAAATTAGGTGAACACTGTACCACAGCCTCCCCTATTTTTTGTCCGATTTGCTCCAAAAACAATAGAAATTTTACCCTAGGACTACATAATAAACTGTCAAAAAGCTTTCTAGCTTCAGCCGTTTGGCCGGAATCTTGATCACGAACAGACGGACGGACGGACGGACAGATGGACAGACGGACAGACGGAAGGACGGACGACATGCATATTTTGACTTAGAATTTCACGAGAAAGATAATGGTGTTTAAATTTTTTTTTGATGAGTATTAAGGGGCGTTATAAACTTTGTACCAAGGTTATAATACTCTTGATTAACATCATACGGGTATAAAAATGCTGCCGAGGATGTAATGTCCCTGGCTCTCCTGACTTTTAGAAATTGAAATAGAAATGTTTAATACAAGAGATTCCGTTTAATTGAACAATTTATTTAATTCATTTTTAGGAAATTATAATTATCTACGGAAAATGGATGTAACATTTGGCCAGTGCGCTGTTTGTATTGAAAATGCAAAAAAAAAATTTCCCGACATCTCGCTATTAGTACGGAAAAGTTGTGAAAAATGAAAAAAAAAATATGGCAGCAAATTAATTTTTTTTTTGAGACTTCATTTCTGGTCCCAATATTTGCGATAAAATTTTCAAAATTTCATATTTTTTGCAAAAAAACAGTTTCTTTAAACCATCGCCGCCTGGGAGACGGATTTAGAGGGTTACACCCAAAAGAAAAAAAAATGTGCGCGGCATTTTTTTGAACGCGGAATTCATTGGGACTTTTGGGACACAATTTTATCACGTGATTCATGATGATATGAAGAAAAAAAAATTCAAAAATAAAAATAGATAACTAAAAAAAAAACAAACAAATTAGCGACAGGTTAAATAAAATACGTAAAATGTTGATTTATTTTAATTGATGGACTCTTTTTGGTCCGTTCTCTCTATGGCAAATAATGTCAAACGGCCATGTTACCATGAATTTCCTTGACATTTCGACCGGTAAGCCTGCCAATTACTTATTACTACATACGTAGTACTGTACAATGTACATGCATATAAAATGAAATTCAAAAGGACGAAAATAATGCCAATTCATAGAATACATAAATTAATGTGTGATATTTTTGGGATATTTTGATGGCAAACCATTCTGAAAAATCCAATTATAAACCACTTTGCCATAAATAACTGATTTGCATGTACCCACATTATGTATAGAACTTTTCACTGTATAATAATTATGTAATATCAGATAGTCGCCTATTTTTATATTTATTCTAATAAAAAAAAGATCAATTAGAACCATTTTATTCATCAACTAACAGTACAGGTTATCAAAATTGGATTTAAAATATTTTACCAAGCAAAATTCTCGTATCGCAGTGGATACTAACATGGCTTTTACATTAGACAGTAAAAGAAAGCAGTGTATGAACCTTAAAGGGTTAAATTTTTCCCCAAAAATGTTATTTGTCAAAAAATGCTGGAAATTTAAAATAATATAAAAAACACAAAGTTTCAAAATCATATCTTTTAATATTAAGAAAGTTCAAAATTGTGTCACTTTTTAAAAAACCACCGAAAAAACTGTTTAGATGTTCGGTGCGTGACCAAATTTTTTATCGGTTTCTTTTATCAAAATGATGTAAGTTTTTTTTAAAAAATAGTCTCATAATGATGGAATAAATAATTGTCACGAGTCGCCACTGAAACGAAGACAGGACAGTAATTTGACAACTGTCTTATTAAAATTGTCTCGTGTAAGCACCAACTTTTCTAGTTAAGACAGTTAATGTTTACGTTAAGACACAATACTTTCTAGACAGTTTTGAAGACAGTAGCTCAGCCCGTTGACGAGACACTACAATTAAATTTAAGTAATAAAAATGAGTAAAAATCTCCGTTGCCTGTGAGCCTTTTAATAATGTTGGCTCAATGTTGGCCTTTTTTAGCTAGGAATTATTTGACCCAATATTTTCCCTTCCTTTGTCTTCTATTTTCCTCGTTTTCAAGAATTTCCAGCAATTTTAACGGTTAAATTTTCACGACAGTACTGTTTGTTGTCATTTTATCAATTGAAAATGTCAAGAAAGTATCTAAATTCTATGCAAAAACTGTCTTGATTAAGACAATTGTCAATTAAACGTCCTATCTTCGTTTTACTGTCTAATGTAAATGCCCGGTAAAGCTGTCGAATTGAATCCACTCTATATTTTCAGCTCTATTATGTACTTAAAATTTCATGACACACACAATATGCGACTAAACTTCAATTAGACTACCATTAGAGATACACAGAGCGATATTAGTAAAACAAAACGATTTCTTCTTCAATAGGTTGCGAGATTTAATAAAATTTATTTAATATTCGCTAAAAATGCTGATTACAAACTTATTACATTCAAATAGCCAAAGTTATAATACCTATAATACCGTGTAGCACCTATATGAGTAGCGTAACAACAAACAATGTCGTACATATGTCATAGAGGTAATTACTTATGTACGTACAACAAGTTTGGCACACTCATAGGCGGCTATTTACCAATAGAGACAGGGTGGTTTGAACAATATTGACAAAGCTAATCTTTACATAAATGTGAAAGCTTCAATATGCAGGGTCGCGCGCGGGTGCTATTCAATGTTTTTGTCAATGTCGGTCTCTATTTTTTTTTTTTTTTTGAAGAGCACATTTTCTTCGGCATTTATTGAATTCAAAGAAAAAGTCTTTTTATTTACTGCTTACTAAACATGGCCTCCGGGCTACCGCCATTTGCATTTTAGTATGTAGTCGGCCATATTAGTGTCAATATTATGTTCATAGATTCGAAGATGAAAATTGTATTTGAAAAAATAAATTCAAGATCTCTGAGACAGTTATTAATATATTCCATTTTTTTTTTCTTCTTCTCAAGGTGATCGATGCCCCCTAGCTCACTGGCTATGTAGCGCCCATGAACAATACTTATACATTCACTGACCCAATTATATAATAAACTATGTGAATATCAATTGAATGAATGTTTGTAATTTTTCTTTTTTTTTCTTCTTGTTTTTGTTTCAGCCCATAGCCATACTCAAGTTTAAGCAGACGAGACGCGATCATTCGTTTGTGACATTCTGAGGTGTGCAAACTTAATTAGTTAGTGATTTTAAAGACGAAAATTATACAAAATTAAGCCAAGATGAAATCGATAGTGATTCTTTGCGTTATTGTGGCTATTTTGAATGGAGTCTATTGCGAGGTATTAAGTCTTAAATCTTATTATATAGACATTTGGGACATCACAAATCAATAACTCAATTGTTACCAATTAATAATATAGGAGGAGATGTGTAAAGCGGTTGCCGTTATTAAAGGTACAGGAACAGCTCATGGAACGGTTGTATTTACGCAAAATAAAGATGGTGGCGCAGTGATGGTCGAAGTGAACATAGAAGGTTTGACGCCAAATGGAACATTCGGTTTTCACATTCATGAAAAGGGAGATCTTACAAATGGTTGCGTCAGCCTAGGACCCCACTATAATCCTGATAAGGTAAAGATTTAAATTTTTTTTTTTTTGATAAATTCAGGAAGTATTTCTAAGATTTAAATAACTAAAAAATTTCAGGTTAATCATGGTGGACCAAACGCAACTACACGACACATTGGTGATTTAGGTAATATTGTCGCCGATAAAGATGGCCGGGTAGCGATAAAGTTCTCCGATCCAATTATATCGTTGGTTGGCAATCGCAATATAATTGGTCGTGGTGTAATTGTACATGATGGCCAAGATGATCTTGGACTTGGCGGTCAGGCAGATTCGCTAACGACGGGAAATGCCGGCGGTCGTCAAGCATGTGGAATTGTTGGAATACAGTAAATAATGTTTTTGTGTAGTTTTTTTGTTGTCAACTATCATGTACTGAATTTGTATTAATTTTGATTAAGTATTGTTTGTTTTTAATATTTTTTTTCTTTTTTGTTGTTGTTGTTGTTGTGGTTCTTAATTTGGCTATCATGATTGTAAGTGTTTAACCTACTCCCTCACTGTAAATTGTATATTGTATAATACTGCGTGACTTAAGATTTATATTTACGTCAGTCACAATAGGCATACCTACACTGTCCACTGTGATTAACTAACTGGTTTTTTTTTTGTATTGAAAACGTGAAGGTCGAACAACACAATTAAATAATAACCTTAACCATTTTGTACTCAAATATGTACCTACACCTAACCTATACCCGTCAGTCAACTTGTAGTTATATTTATTTTATGGTGTACAGTACACAGTTTTTGTTTTTGTTTTTTTTTTTGTTTTTGTTTTTGTTTTGTTTTGCCTGCCTTGTTTATGGCTACAATCAATAAGTATTATGGCCTATCCCTATATAGTGGGTGTTCAAGGAATTATAAACTTTTGGTAGTTTTAAACTGAAAGGCTTTTGTGAAGTAGCAAAGTGATAGAAGTATGAGTGAATTCGTTGGCATTTACTAACAAAATCTATTTTTGTGTCTTCCTCCTCCAATGTTCTTCTCTAAAATTAAAACTTTGCAATGCAGTGGCGAAGCGTTAGATGAAGCATGTGAAACGCACTGTCTCCACGAAATCATTGAACAAATAAATAAATTACAGTGGCGAAGCGTATGATAAAACATATGAACCGTTGTCTGATCAAAATTTTTGAAAATATAAATTAATAAAAACTTTGCATTCCAGTGGCGAAGCGTTACAAAAAGCATGTATCCACGAAATAGTATCCACGAAATAGTTGAGAATATAATTGCCGGATATCTAAACCAAAAACTATTTTTTATAAAACCCCCAACGAGAGATCTAACAGTTTTGTTGGTATAGATATGTTTGTTGTTTCATGACTGTGTGCTTTGGGCTGTGTTTGATACTGCTTTACAATGCAGATCTTATATTATCTCTCCATTGTATCTACGGAACGCCACTGCTTTGTAACCTTTTTATAGACGATACACCAGGATTTTTTTTTTAATTAATTGAATACCTAATGTAGATAATTTGCTTATGTGTATTGGGTATTGTATGTGTATTTATGTCGCCAATGTGTTCATATTTACAAATAACTAATTTTATTTCAGATTATTTCCTGAACCATCTAATGGATACCGTCTAATTGTGTCAACATTTTTGATCGTATTTTTGCAAATTATCATACAGCGATTGTACGCGCTTTAAAGTATTTATTGAATTATATATATTTGTGATGTGTTTTGTGTTAGTGATTGTGAAAATTGACAGAAAATCTATAATCAGAACCATGATCGTTATTTAAATTAATTGTTAATAAAAATTTTTATTTTATTATTTTATATATTTATATTTAAGGCTTTTTTACTTCCCTTATACGTAAGTGGTTATCGTTAGGATGGAGTAAATTTTAGAAAATAAATTTTCCACACCAAAGTGAAGCACCAAAACCAAATCGGGCTTTACTTTATTTATTTTATTAAAAGTTAACCTGACATTTTAAATAATGTGACTACTAGATGTCCGACCCGGGCTTATAGTAGGATTCGCCACCTAGGAGGCTACATTCTGACTCCAAACGACATTCGATAAAATAATTTCTCGCTGATGTTAAAATTCAATAATAATACCTTGCTAAACGAGGACATTAATTAAACCTCAAAAAGGGCATCCACAATAGATCTTTCAGGTCTCAGTGACGAAGGGCCAATAGCCTCGTAGCCCCCTAAACCAAAATCTCAACCTTTTAAATTATCGGCCACTATGCATTTTTTCGCTTGTGGCTTTATAATGTAAGTAATCAGATTTTCTAAAAAAAATATTCACTCCGCCCTAATGGCAATCTTTAAAATTGATATACAATCTAGACCTTTTCATTCTGTGCCTGTACATTTTAACAGCACTATTCGTACACAAAACAATTCATGCCGGCACAATTTATCTCGCAACATTTCATCTCCAATCATTTAGTTAGACGGAACTTTTTATCCTGCGGCTGAATTTTCTTATGGACATAATTTTGGTCCAATCAAAATGAAAAATACTTAAAGCAGATAAATTGTGCCATTAAGAATAATTTTTTCATATACATAGATAAATTACATTAGAGATAAATTGTGCACCGGTATAAATTAAGCTGCGGAAGAATTGTGTCGATATTAATAGTTTTAGGATAAATTGTGTGTGAGATAAATAATTGTAGGTAACGGTTAAAAATGGCGACTACCGAAATATTTTAAAATTACAAAAGAAGCAAAAAAAATCCTTTGGGACATTTTTTGTTGTTGTTAGATTTTTTAAAGAATTTGTCTCCCTAAGGAAAACATGGAAATGTATATGTTTCTATACATATTCATTCTCGTTTATCTTCTGCCGTAGGGTTTAAAAATTAAAAATAAAAGTTTTTGGGGCTACGTGGGTGCTATAAGTACAATTGACATTACTAATACACGTTTTTTTATTACCACCCCCTCCCCCTTTATTTATGCACCTATATTTTATTTTTAGTTTTATTAAGATCAATTGAGCCTCTTGTGCGTTAATTTTTCTTTTTTTTTTGTCTTTCATGCTAACAATGCGAGCGCGTGCTTTATATCTTATTAGGTTCTATTATGTTCATTTAATTATTCATATTATTTAGCTAATTTTATGATGAACAGGTACATAAGGCATCAATATACTAACCAAAAAATAAAAAAAAAACATTGGCCTTTTATTTACATCATAGCAATATTATAATTTTAATATTTTACTGTATTATTATACTTTCATGTTTACCAAGTACACGGTTCGTGTTTGTAAGTTTCCAAACGAAAAACTTTAATGCAAATGAAAGTTTCATTTGCTTTCCGTGACTTTTTCCGTATTTTTCATTTATTATTATTAATTACAACATAAAGCTTGTAAATGCTTAATTAAATTCATGATTATGACCAAATAAGAAGTAGAATCGCAATTTAGTTTAAATATAATTTGAGATACGAATAACAGATATATATCTACTTACATATACATACATATATATGTGTGTATATATAACAGAACGAAACTTTTTTAATTAGATGATAGTCTATAATATTAATTAAAATATTAGGTACACGAAATGGATGCGAATATTCATATATGTACATACATATATCTGTACATATATAGTTAGGTATATAAAGAAAGTAATTTGTTTTTATATAACGAAAACTGCAATTTAAGCACACAGTTAAAATATAGACAGAGAGTGTTCCTCTTTAAATGTGTGTTCCTCACCCAAATGAAGTTATTTATTTACATACATATATCCGTGCTTTGCCTAAAAGCGATAATGTTTCGTAAGAATTATTGATTCCATACAATTTTGAACTTTCTTAATATTGAAGATCTGATTTTGAATCTTTGTATTTTAATATTATTTGAAATTTCCAGCATTTTTTGCCAAATAAATTTTTTGGAAAAAGTTAACCCTTTAAGGTCCATGCATTTTGAACATAAAAGGGTTAATCAACAAAAATTAAAATTTAATTAAACCTGTTCAGGAAGACTTTCTTTAAGTTTTTAGTGCATTAATATATTTTTAAAAGTTAACCCTTTAAAGGCACTATTTCGACCTTAAAGGGTTAACATTTTCTAAAAATGAAAATATTTCAAATTAAATTCTAAGAAATGTGAGTAACTTTTTGAAAATGTTTCGGTAAGTATTGACCTTAAGGGGTTAACATTTTCAAAAAAATTTATTTCGCAAAAAATGTTAAAAATTTAAATCAATATGAAAATTCAAATTTTGAAAATCGTATCATTAATATTAAGAACGCACAAAATTGTGCCAATATTTTTTTTTCTCCATCAAAATGATCAAAGTAGTTCTTCTTTAAAAAATAGTCCCACGATGATGGGATCAAATATTTCTCACCTATGGGTAAATCGGTATAGCATTACGAAAACCTTTTACTGGAAATGATGACACACACATCGTCGGTGTCAATGCATTATTACGTAACTACAAAATTTGTGTGTTTTTTTTATTTTGTTTGGTGCCACAATTTAATGAATCGATGAAATTCAAAAAAATTTGCCAAATGTCAGAAAAATTTGATTTTGTTCATTCTATTTTGCGAAATTACATAAATGTTTTCGTGTTTTCTTCATTTGTTTTATCTACTGTAAAATTAGCAAAAGTGTACTTACGCACTAATGCATTGAGAACCGACGATATGAGTGTTGTCACTTTAAAAATAACTAATTTGCCAACTAGTAATACAAATAAACGGTCAAGATTTCGATTCAGAACAAATTTGGACGATAAAATTCATGGAATAATTTAAAAAAAAAAATCTTCAATGGCAAACTCTTAATATTAATAAACATCAATCAACTCTAATTATGTACCTCTAAAACTATATATAAACGTCTGAATGGGAAAACCTTGAGATAACACATAAATACATACACCATTTTACCCATGTTTATATTTAATAAGAACATAAGAAGAAGAAAAAAAAAAAGCTTTTCCGTTTACACCTGTTTTCATTGTACATACATATACATACATACATACATATATATGTATATATAATTCAAAATGATATTTATTCTGTAACGCACATTATTACGCCATATTATTCATAACATAATATTATGTATAAAAAGAAACAATCTAATTTTCCTCCAAGAAGACGTTCTATGTTTATAAGAACCTTAACATTGCCTGCATATTCATCATAATTTAATTTACTTTAGTACACGCATGAAAAATCTCGTGTACCTACTTGTATCTTATACCATGAAACATAAAATCCCTTTTATTTTAATAATAATATGCGTTAATAGGCTCAAGTATGGAGATTTTGAAAGAAAAGGAAGAAAAAGAAAAAAAAAAAAAAAACCAAACGAAACGAAACGAAACGAAAAAAAAGAAGAAAAAGGTTTTTCCTTGTGATGTTTAATAAAGTGAAAGCACCGAGCCACTCACTAATAAAACATGTACTTTCATGCTTTTATGTATATGATGAGGCTTTTTGGTACGTTAAATAAGAAAAAGAGTTCTTAAATATGATTTTGAGAGTAGTCTAAAGTTCATTCGTTTATGGTAAATTTAAATTCGTTTAATAAAAAAAAAAAAAAAATTAAATAAATAAATAAATAATAATAATAACAAAGAAAGGTGTTTAAGGAATTGCCCAAACTTAATTTATATTTGATATTGAAAATATGCTTAAGTTAAATCATTTCGAAATTTTCTTATGAGGACATTGACCTCCATATATAAATTTCTATTGTAGAAAAATATCATAAACATAAATACATCATATATACATATACATATTCTTCCACGTTATGTATAATAAATTGGTTCATGAACTATTAACAACTTAATGATAAAAGTTTTATCATGTCATAAAAGCTTTTAAGATACAAAATAAACTTTCTCTAATGTGATTTATCGAATTAAAACTATAATTATTATGCGAAACGTTTTCTAAGCTTGACATCTTAGTTTAATTTTATTTTCGTCAGCCTGATAGCTCTGTATAGACTTTAGTTAATTCAATTCAATGAATTACTTTACAATATTTGTAATGTATGTATGTATGTATGTACGAGTATACATAATGTATAGATATACTACTGTATGAATATGTAACTTATTATATGCATGGTGTCTAAAATGTTTGAAACTCTCAATGTTGCTCACTCTATATTTGTCTCAATTAATTGTAAAGTTTGTTATTTTCTAATATAATCTGTCGTGAATTGTTGTTATAGTTACAAATAGCACAGGGATGCATTTAGAATATTTATAAACATTATTGAGGGTGCAATGTTTTTGCAGACTTTTATTTGAAATTTGTTGTTTTTCACCTAAATCGGAGCATATCAGCGAATGCAGTGGCTGCTCGTGACAATTATTGATTCTAAACCAAAAAAATCTTAGGTCAATTCGAAATTTTTTTTTTATAATAATCCTTTTTCAGAGGGGTCGACCGCACTCACGAAAGGGTCAGAAACAATTTAATTTTTACATCTTAAAGGTTGAAAATTTAGACATTTCATCGTTGCCGCTATGAGTGTTACGTTTAAGTTTGGATTGGTCAACTGACGTGTGGTGCTAAAATAATATAAAACATTTAGTGTTGCCAACATTGACATATTACAAATTTGTTGTAGATGATTTTGAAGATACCTATATGTACAAAACCCACTGTCTTATGTTTTAGGATTTTTTTAATTGTTTTAATTTTCTCTACAATATAAATTTGAATATCAAATGGGATATTACAATAAAATTATTTTTTTCACAATTTGTGTCCATCCCAATGAATACTTTTTTGTGATATAACATCCAAAAATTGTCAAAGATATGAGTTTTGTTTATAATTAAATTGTGACACTTAACTAATTTATTGTGGAAAGTGAAAGAATTGTGCAAATTTGAATACACGCCTTATTAAAAAAACTATACATAATTTATTAGCAGGTAAGTAGATACGAAAAAAAAAAATGTAAATGTTGTGTAATATTATTTTGCATAAATATGTATACAGTTTGTTAGTTTGGTTACTTAATTGTCATTATTTGAATACCTACTATAAAACAATTAAAAAGTAATAAAATCGATTATAGAGCTATAACGGTGGAATATTGAACCTTTTTGGTCTAGGTTTAAAAGAGAAATGTGAATTTTTTTTAAAATTATCTGGATCGAATAGGTATGTTACCAAAATTTTGTAACAAATTAATATTTTCTTGTGTGCGCGATTACATTTTGAACAATTTATCGCAGTTTAAGTAAAAATATTTAACATTGAAAATGCAAGTTAATTAGCAGATTGTAAATATGGTAATAAATAAATGTAACAAATATAAGTAATGTAAAATAATAATGTAACAAATATAATGTAACAAAATAATATAATGTAACAAAATAAAATAATGTAACAAATATAATGTAACAAATATAATGTAACAAATACAATGTAACAATTATATTTTTCAAATACATGTGTATCATAGTTATTTATCAATTTATTTTTAAATATGGTATTGGTAACAAATATTATGTAACAAATGTATGTATCTGCATTTATTACCGGTAATAAACTGTATATTTTATTAATCGTTTGTTACTTTAATATCCCCTATAATTTTTTTCATATTTATTTGTAATTCTGTACTGCTAGTTGTCTACTCTAATAATTAAATTAACAAAAAATTATTCAAAAATTACTTATTATTTTCAAAAAAAAAAAAAAAACTTCTAAATAAATATTCCAATTGAAAAGTTCAAAATATTATTCTTGGATCGTGATTTTCAACAAAAAATTGTCCAATCATTAAATAAATGAAATTCATTATCAATGTTGCTCGTAGGTATTTCACCTGAAAAGATTCCGAAGTATTTCTATGTATATAAGAGTGATTAAAAACCATTCTTTATCAATGATTGACATCTAAAAAAAAAAAACGAAAAAAGGTTTTTTCAAGTAAATTTACACTTTTTTTTTTTTTGGACATCTAAAATATACACGTAGAAAATAAATTATGGTCCTTAAAAACAATGTACCTCCAGTTCGTTGAAGAAAAATATGTTATTTCAAGCCTTTTTAATTAAAATTTATCGTCTAATAAATAATCTAAAATGAACAAGGGTCATGTAAACTTCCAGACTAACTTTTTAATTTATCTGTACCACATGTTCCTGGAGGTTGGATTAAGATACTTTAAACAGCAGGATATCCCCATGCATATATTGTACATACTGTATATATATATATAACCAATGCGAATTATTGTTTTTGGGGAGATATTGCCCAGGAAGTCTGATAAATTTGGTTGGCAGGTTTGTCTAAACATAAAATTGGTTTGAGGTTATGTGTGTGTGTGATAGTAATTTTAATAAGTGTAGCAGTGTTTATACTGGAACATTAAATTTAATAATTAAAATTTAATTAATTCGTGTAACATGTAATGGCAGAACCAGTAAATATGGAAAGCAATTTAAGTTGGGATTTTATACTAAAACAGTACTTAATATGAAATCAAATTATGTTGATTTGAAAACTTTAAAACAATTAACATAACAACTAAGGTATAGGTACCAAAAAGGCTGTCATTGTGGGTGGTATAGTAAAGGTAGGCACCCAAAAGAGATTCAAATTCAAATTGAAATGCGCAATTTTTTTTTTTTTAAACAATTTTTTCGGAATCAAAGAACAATTGATGTGTGAGATCAGTTGTCACAGAAATTGATCCCGAAACATTTCGTTCCTAATAAATTTTAATAAATACCTACTAAAACATTATTTTCTTTTTTTTGTGAATCAATTATCGGTGGAATTATTATGTTGATACCATTTTTAGAGGATCATGTATTTGAGGGATCAATTAATTAAGAAATCAATTATTTGAGGGATAAATTATTAGAGGGATCAATTATTTGAGGAAGGAATTATTTGAGAGATCACTTATTTCTGCGATCTATTTTTTGAGAAATCGATTATTTGAGGGATCGATTATTTGAGGGATCGATTATTTGAGGGATCAATTATGATAGAGATCAATGATCATCGAAAATCTATTATCGCCGGAATTCACTATACTAGAATTTCGAAAAATTTTTGTTGGGTATTATTTATAAGAATTAGGTGCAATAAGAATGAACACTATGAACGATTATAACCACAATTCTCTTGGGACCAAATTGTTTCTTTTAAATTGTATTTCAATTACTGTAGTTTAAAAGCATACCATCCCATTCAGTACTTTAAAAGCGATTTATACTTTTTATCAGGGATAATTTAAATTATAAAAAATAATAATAAATATTGTACATAATACTATGTCAGCTAAAATCTGGTTAACCATTTCCTATAAGATTTTAATGAAATCCGTTAAAACTATTTTCGCAAAACTAACGGTTTTCCCATTTAGCACCGCAAGCCCAACAGTAACATCATCACGAAAATTCCCAAAAGCACAAACGAAAGTATGTACGTACATTATGCTGTATTATATTATATAAGATTATTGTATATGTATGTAATTGTAGGAAGATGTTTTACATACAATATTCATACACATATACATACATATAAGAAAATATCAAAATTCATAATTTCCAAAAATGGGTTTATACATTAATTAAATAAACCAAAATCACTTAATACTCATTAGAATCATATAAGGGAAACACTTCCCTATATATAGTATATACAGGAAAATGTTCATACATATCTTGAAACATACTTATTTAAAGTGGTTGCCAAGGAATCAACCTGGTTGTCCTGACAGGGCAAATTGAATTAATTCCAATTTAGATTTCGTTTAATAAGAAGTGAGCGCACGAAAGTGTGATAGGCATATAATGTACATATATACTGAGATACACGTATACAAACGTAATATACAGTAGTACATAGGTAAGAAAATGTAAAGATAAATTGCTATAAATGTTGATATTATCGAATGTATAACAATCTGTATACTAATAAATAGTAATCAAATGAAATTGGTCCAACTATAATTATTATTTTAATACTTTCAAAACAATTATGGAGCTTATCATCGCCAAATTTAATTGAAATTCTTGTTTAAGAATTTCGTAAACTAGTATGCTTTCTTACACATACATACATAATATACTTAAGATAATTATATGAATGATCAATTAAGAAAAGAATAACCATCCGGATAGAGATAAAAATCAACATACATTGAATGTATGAATTATCGAGATTGTACTGTATTTTTATTCCTAAAATGTTGCTAACAATTTAAACTCAAATATTGGATTAAAACAATTAATTGCGAAAAAAGTTTATCGAATCGATCAGTGGCGAAACCTTCATCGGATACACATTAAACAGTGTTTAATGACGATTTTGATTAGATTAAATTCTATAGACATTAGTATGTCTAATGTAAAAGATATGTCAACGCTTCGCTACTGTAAATAATTATGATAATAGAAATTGTCAATGTAAACGCTCAATAAAAAGTTAAAAAAAAGTTTCATATTAATTTTAAATTACCCATTGACATAATAAATATTACCCCCATGACAAGAAGTCAATAAAAAAAAAAAAAAAAATGATAAAAACTTCCAAAACTCTCCAAAAGATTAGTTGAGCGAATATATCTGTTAACAGCCCTCCCACACTAAGTGATTGTTTAGTATCACATTACAACACTATCATCCAGATAATGCATGAACATGACAATGCTTTCGGTTTTTATGATATAACCAGGGCCAAAAAGTCAACTAAGTTTTAATCTTACGAGCCATTCAATGACAGCCATAATATGACAAAAATCTTGTCACTTCAAATGTAAGCAATTTGGAAAGCAATTTGTGGGATAAGAATACGTTTAATAGATATCTTTCGATATAATATAGAAATGTTAGACCATAAATTGAGATCTACGAAAAAAAAAGAAAAAAAAAATTATCCCCCTAAGGATATCACAATAGTAAGGGCAATGTTTAACAAACAGTGAATTAAACGAATTTATTATTGATTTTAATTAATTCAATATAATATATATACATATATAGTAGGAGGGGATGAAGTGTATGTATTTTCAGAATATTAAATGGCATCCATTTCACATTTGATAAGGAATATTTATTATAATTAATGAACACAAAAGTATATATTAAGGGAATTTATGCCAGAATGATATCTTGACATTTCAAATGAAAATACCGAGTGATAATAGGCAATAAGAAGATATCTGTAACAACAAAAACGAAAATAATTAACTAAGGATTGATTTACTTAATATAATACGAATTTGTATCGATTTAGTATTCATTATTTTTGTAAATTCATTACAGTACCACAACCATCATCAGATACATACATACGTATGCAAAAGTATCCGAAATTATTTTATTTCAATTGGGGAAAATTATTAGATTGTGATAAATTTAATAACAAACAAATAAGACTACTAAATGTGGAATAAAGAAAAACCGAACAGTGGCGGTTCGTGAGAATTATTGATTTCCTGCAACTTTCTTAATATTAAAGACGTATCTACTATTGGTACTTTGTAACTATAGTTTTATAATATTTTCAATTTACAGCATTTTTTGCCAAATAAATTTTTTAGAAAAAGTTAACCCTTTAAGGCCTATATATTTTGAACATGAAAGGGTTAACCAAAAAAATTAAAATTTAACTAAATTTGTTTATAAAGACATTCTTTATATTTTTATTGCCTTCAAAAAATTTTAATATTTAACTTTTTGGACCTTAAAGTGGTTACATTATTGGAGCTGCACAAGTCAGTTATTGGGACCCGTAGATTATTGATATGATTCCAAGGGAATAATAATCAGAACGAGTCATCCAATAATTATGGCTAAGATGAAAAATGGCTAACATGAAATCGATTATGAATTGCGAAAAGTTCTGATTCTCAAGTTCAGGCGTACATCTAAATAAATAAATTTGGATATCAGACTCGATGTGTAAAATTCTTAAAGACACAATCACTGAAATTTGTTGTCAAAATTTAACATACATTTTTAAAAAATCAGAATTCTCTACTCACACGGTTCTTGCGATTTGAAAATCGTTTTTTTTTCTTTTTTGCAAGTTAGTTCCAACAATTTGATTGTAGGTACTTTTGGGTGGATACTAACATAATATGGATTTTAACTAGATAAACTAGATATGAATTTTAGCTAGATATGTATGTAATGTACATAGGAATACATATTAAAATACGGTGGCACTCATTCCATTGCATATTAGAAGAATTCGTATCTGATAAATATAGATAGAAATAGATATGTGGAAAAATTTCTTCACCCAAAATCAATTGTTATTTTATCATATCATGTGCGTTTATTACTTGATTCGGCTACGTCTAGACGAGACAATCTCTTTAATGATCTTAAAAGCTTTTCTAAAATATATACAGAATTTTTATTTCGTATCAATATGAGGTATAGGTAAAAATTTTCTTATATTATTCAACATGTCTAATGCCCATCTATATTATTATTTTTTTTTTTTAATAAATTTGTTATACCTATGTACACTCAAATAAGAAAAAAAGTAAAATAAAAAAAATAAAAAACTTTGATTTCTAAATAAAAGTTGAAAGAAGTGGATTTCGACAAGAAAAATGTTTGCGTTAGCAAACATAATATCTATATTGCCAGAGGAGGAATATCTGCGAAATATGGAAATCGGTTGTGTATTACAAGTATATTTATTTATTTTAGGGATGTTTGTTTTAGATTATTTTAGAGTACTTATTTTATAGAAATTTTATTCAGGAACACGTATAAAGATTTAGTGTAGGTTTTATTGGATGTGCGAAAATCGAGCATAAACATATAAAAATCGAAGTATCGGTTCTCTGACTGGGATATAACAAAAGTGTATTTCCGTCATCACATACGTAAGTACTGTTGGATATGTACGCGTATCTATTTACAAAAATACCACTCTGAAAAAGCTGTTTTAGTGAAAACAAAATCATGTCTATGAATAACATGATCAAATCCTTGTATTATTATGATATACCGAATTTATTCGAGTACACTTTAAATTGAAATGGGAAACTTTAAAATTTTTTGTTTTTATTTTTTTTTTCTTTTTTTATTGCTATTTGAATAAATACCATTTTGAAAGATTTCCATTCACTTAGCCTATTTGGATATATCTAAATTAGTTAAAAAGTATAGTCTGTTCAATTGACAATCTAATACTCGTATCGGCGATGACGATACTGTTTTAAATGAGAAACTAACTATATGGAAAATCGATTGTAGTGCTTCAACGGTTGGGTTTTGAACTTTTTAGTTAATTAGAGAAATTTTAACTTTATTTTTATCTATCACTTTGTCCATTTTTTTTACAAAACAGTGAGCGAGCGATACTTACTATCAAAATTGTTATTGCACTTTTACAATTAAACATGTCCAAAACGTGGACATTTCACAAAAATTTCGATTTTAAATTTTTGAAAAATTAAAGTGTGTGAAAGCAAAACATACATCTCGTCCTATTGATCACAGACACATGAACAATTCGTATTTCGACTTAAAAATTCCGGAGAAACTCCGTACCAAAGTTATAATACTCTTTTTGATCTGCATATGGATTGGTAAAAAACGTTTAATTGAAAGAGGCTATTAAGCTTAATTGAAGAGAACTTAAAGCTCACCACATAATACCTACAATTGCTAGAGTTCTTTTAAAGAGACTAAAAAAATCAAATTTGTACCAGACTTCTTAGAATTTCTTAATGATCTTAAGAAAAATAAAATGTCCCTATCGTATCGAATCATAGAAATACTACTTTTGTCAGTCAACCAAAAAAAAAAAAAAAAAAGAAAAAAGAAAATAAAAAGAAAATCATCTTCTGTACATAAATTTAATTAACGAAGTATTGTCGTTTATGAAAATGTGAATACCCTCAATAAACTTGGTAGAGACATCACAACTTGAATAATTATTTGGACAAAAGAAAGGAAATAAATGCCAGTTTTCAATGATTGATATCAATCGGAATGACTATGCAAATTAATATATTTTTCAATTTTCCCAATAACAAAAAGAAAAAAAACAGAGAAAACGAATTCACATCGCCATAATTGATTTTCGGCACGTTAAATGGAAATCGACAGAGATTTTTTTTTTTTTGGGACATACATTTTTGTCTCCTGGTTGAGGTATGAGTAGACGAGTGCCCATCGCACACGTTTTTTTTTTTTGTAGGCAATTCTATTTTGTACAGAGAAGGTGTACTTAGTTTATGGACTAATTAAATTTGATATTAAAATATGAATAAGCTAGAAGTTCTCCAATATTTAATAGGATCTTAAAATAAAAGCTAACTATGTATTGCTTATTAGGAATTCTCACTGTAATTGGTATAGTAACCGAACAAATGGCTCAGTGGATTGAGTGGTTGCCTTTGGAGCGGGAGGTCCCGGGTTCAAGTTCGACTGGGGTTGAAACCAG
>JANSTT010017221.1:0-17968 GCA_026745375.1 Platyura marginata
AATACTTTTGGCAATATTCCAAATATTCTACTCAATACATTTGAGACGTTTTTCCATTATATTTTGTTCACAGTAAAATGTCAAACTCAAAAGAATATTTAGATTAAACAAGGATTATTTTTTGAGGTCATCTACAAGAATACTAATTGGAATATTTTTTGTTTCATTTATATGTAAATGTCAAAATGGCTTATAGTAAATTCAAAAAACATTTTTTCTTACTATACATTGGTAAAAGATCAATATTGTTCACTTAACAAATTATTCGTTTTATTTTGGTGTTGGTGCTTCAGTTTATGACAAATTTTCCCGGAAACTGATTAATTTATACGGAAAATTGACAAACACAATTTTATTTTAACTGATTGGGGTCAACAAGAAAAAAAAGCAACATAAAATGGGTCTCTTATCTTTTTAGCCACAAATACATTTTTGATTTTGATACATCGATTTGATGATCGACAAGTTTTTTTTTATATTAAAGATTAAACACTGCTTAATGTATATTGTGTGAATGCTTCGCCACTGTAGATGAATAATTTGTATTAAATAAGTTGCTGCAATTTCTATGTGCATACATACATAAATGCACATAGAAATTGCAGCATGTTACTTCAACTGAATTATTGTAAGTAGGCATGTCCAAGGAAAATGGATTAATTGTATAGTAAAAAAGGACAGTATAGAAATTTAATGCTGGATCTTTTACAATGTATATGTATATTATATAGGACACGCAATTTATCCATCGACTTTTCAACGAGGTGGTTAATAAAATAAAATTTTATTTTATTTATCTCATATATACAAAAAGGAACCACACTGTCAGGAAAATGTATCTTTACCAAAATGTCATGCACTTAACAGAAACCGTAAATCAGTGTGGTAAATTTTTATCTCGAAATAAAAATATATTATTTGGGGGGGTAGATGAGATTCATCTATGTCTATTTGTGATTTGTGAAACATCTGTTGAACAAAAATGGTAAAAAAACATTATTTATGTCTACACTACAACCAAACCACTCTAAATGGGATGATGGCCTGAATACATTTACCGAAAATGTAATTCCGAAGCGCAATATATTTTGTTATCCATCAAAATGCCCGTATATATTTATTTACCTTTATTATCTACATGCTATTTATTCCCTGGTTTATATTATGCCACTATACAATCAGGAAAAATTGCCTCTGGTGTCTAATGTTAGATGGCGATCTTTCTGAGTATGTTGACATAATTTTTGGTTTTTTTTTCGTGTTATTTGTATTGGAACATAATGTCCCTTGAAGGATTGGAATAATATTCTAAGGAGAAAAGTTTTATTTACTATAGTTCAAAATAGGGTGTAGGTAAATCTGTTCGGAAAATGTAAACATAGATACTCGTCAAATTTATCTTATTATTATTTGAAATCAGTCAAATTTATTCAGATTTGGATATTAATTAGTTGTCTATACCACATGAAAAAGTGGTTTTTCGAATCTATCCTTGAGCTATTATAATTTTCGGTTCTCCATCTTTCTTTTTTAATTATTACAGAAAAAATTAGGCAACCATATTTTAATTAGGTACTGGATAAATGATTTGTACTTGATTCATTCCCTTTCTGTAAAACTATATTCAAATTGGGATGGAAATTAGATCTGCCCATGACAATATGACAATCTGTAAGATGTATAGGTATGGGGACGTATGTATATGTAAACTTATTAGGGTGCACCTGAGATGAAATTTTTAGAAATCTAAAAACACCGACATGGCAATTTTTTTTTTGGGTGCTTTTAATATCTAGCAAACTGATAATTAAAAAAGGTATTTAATATTTGTGAGTATTTCAAGAGATATTTTTTCATATTTCTGTAGATTTTCTCTATTAGCTTAAATGGTTCCTTACTGATACATTACTGAGTGCTTCAAAAAAAAAAGATAAAAAACGATAAAAAACTTTCAATAACCAGAAAACGTTTCTGCGCAAGATTTAGAAAAATCTAACAAAGAAGCTCCATACAGAAATAATGCACCCTAATATATAATAAAGCTTTTAACTAAAAAAAGTTTCAATTTACACAATATGCGTTAAAAGAACAATCTAAATGTGTGTATGTTGGTTAATATATGTATGTACTAAGGCTCACTGACACATTTAAAAAAAAAAAACTATTTTTTGCCAATCAATTTTCATTTTATTTTCTTTCCGTTCATCAATCATACCATATTCTGAAAAATGGTAGATAGGTATATAAGCAAAAGTTACAACAACAACAACAACAACAAAAAAGATTCATAATAATGTCACAAATTTATTACTTTCTGTTAAAATGTGACAATATTATCTCAGCAATATTCTCGAGAAAAGCCAAATATAATGTCAAATCATTTCAGATTTTAGTTTATATAAAATGACCTTTGTAGAAATTTATTTGATTTGATTTTTGTTTGGATTTTTTTTTTGTATACCTATTTTTGTATATGTCGGTATTATAAGTGTCACCAAAAGACAAAATCCTTTTTTCACAAAGATATATAAAGATAAAATAAGAGATAAAATAATTTCGAAAAAATTTACTTCAATCAAAATAGAAATTTTAGATTAATTAAAATTCCATAAGCCATTCCGTTCACCTGATTAAATTTTATTTTAGACAAATTCTTTTATTTTAGAAACGATTTTAAATTGTCTTAACCGATCAATTGGTAATAGTGCTGCAAAATAAAGAAATTTATCAATTTTGTCAAGATTTTCCAATTTTCCAAGATTTTCATTTTGGATTTTGACCAATATGGCATATGAATATAGTCTGAAAAAATTTCCAATTTCTAGTAGTTTTCCCGAAAATTTTATGCCATTAACATACATATAGTGTAATAAAATCCAACTATATACTTATGTTCCTGAAGGTGATGATGGCTAAATCACTAATTTTCCTTCTTAACATTTTTCCATATGAGCGCTTGCAGCAATTTGTAGTTGTGATGTTTGCAAAATAAATAAATATATGACAGCTTTAGCGATTGATATTAATTTTAAAAATTATTTTCTAGTAAGGATTTTTATAGAATGAATGACCCAGCAAAACGAAATTTAATTCAAATAAAAAAAATTACTGTTGAAAATCCAAAATGAAGCCAATAATATGAAATACAGTCAATATGTGGTGTTAATGTTCTGATAGTTTAGCAACATTTTTATTTGCTAATGCACATTTAATGTAGTTTAACGAGAACGCTTTTCAAAATCTATTATTATATAGTTTGATTTCTTTTTATAGTTTTCAGGTTTTCACACAAAAAGAGCAAATGTATATACGAGTAGGTACATGATGTGAATAATCATTAGCGCCGTTTAAAATTTGAGGGATGTAAGGGTAAATTGTGAAAATATGAATAATGTTTTTTGCTAAATTCTATAAATTTCAATTCAATTGATAATCTTAACGTTTTTGATTAATTTGTGAATATTTCAAATATTTTGTGAAGATGCCTTAAATTCCGAAAAAAAATTAAATATCATTTTAAAACATTCATCGATTGTATCTGTACACATTGGATTCGTACATTCCTCAGGTTTTTTTAATTAGTCTCAAGGCCTATAATCCCCCAATTTTTACAAAATCCTTAACTGACATGATCTTTTTAAATTTATTTTCTATCAAAATATCTCTCCATATCGATAGACGATTAGTCAAATTTTTTTTTTCTGATAGATATTCGAAAATCTATGTATCTATGTAAGGGAAAATTGAGAATATTCGAAACAGCTATCTGAACCCCCTTGGAAAAAGTTCAGGCGGCCCCCATGTACAAAATACATAATGGAACTCCATATATATTATATGTACAATTGTACATATACCAGAAATATTTATGTTAGTATCAAGTGCAATGTTGCAATACATACATATTTATAAGTAATGCAACTTTGATGCCATTTAAGTGCAAATATTCGCAAATCATGTGAAGTGCCTAGATGAAATTAGATTGATGCATTCATACTTATGTCGAATTGTGAATGCATCCACATTTGCAAATACCAATCGAAACGTTTTTACTTAAATTTCTCAATTTATGCTGACATTTCTGGAGCACTCCAATTTTGATTTAGGTAAATACCTACCTATTTTCAAATCTCGAATATACTTTTTATTCGATTTTCTGCTACACTATACATACCATCAATTGTATGATGAGTGATGTTCTTTCGAAACCAGAAATTCGTCTGGTCAATAAGAAAATCGAATCAATCTTTTATATTTTCGAATTGTCATCATGATGACGATCAAACATTAAGCTTCTATCTCCAGAATATCTAAGTTAATCAGTTTATTTTTACATTTTTTATATCACAGATTTACCCCCCTCCCATATCCCCACCTCTTTCCATATCTACATATGTATATGTATATAAATGTAAGTTTACGAGCTACATATATTATGTGGAAAAGGTTTATTTATATAAAAAACATTATTTTTGGAAAATTTCAACTACAAAATGTGACATGTAGGTAAGCTCCCTTATTCTATATTTTATTATATATATAATATATATATACATATATAACAATACATAAGGTATGGGGACAGACTATGAACATGAAAAAGTAATTCGTTTTCCCAACCCATTCACAGTAACTCTTTATAAAGCACTTAAGTGATTTGAAACGGGAGGTTTTCAAATTTTTGTCTAAACACGATTTGCATAAATTATTATCGGATTTTGACTTGTTTCTATTCGGTCGGTATAAGTTAATGCTTTTTGTTAACAAAATGTTAATCAAAATTTGGGTTATGGGCCGTATGCTTCATCTTTATACAATAATTGAAGGTTTTATGAATTTATTAAAAATAGATTTTTTTCTTTTTTTATATACATATATATATTTTGAATGTATACATGGAACAGTAGGTAAAGTTTAAAAAAAAAACTTTAACATTTTAAATTAACAAATAAAACTAGAAAAATTGTAGAGAGCATATCACCCAATTACAGATACTAAATAAATTAAAATTCAAGCCCAACTGCAAAATATCTTAAAACAAATTTTGAAAAGCTCATGAAATAATACAAAAGTAGCCTGACTTAACACTTAACAGCTATAATCATTTCCACTTTAAAGTAAAAGTTATATACGTCTTGAAGTTGAAAACAATTCAATTTAGTTTAGAAAGCTTAAAGTTTAGAAGTGGAAAATTAAGGAATTTGTTATTTTGTCATGTTATAGTTAGACAGAGCGGGACTGCACATTCTTATTATGTAATTATGTGTTTTTATGATAAATAAAAAATACTGTGCGCTTTTTCAAATAGAAAAATTATAAAGAGAGACAGTTTTTTACTTCCACCTTCTTATATAAAATATAAAGGTGAAGTATTGGTTTCGCATTACGGTTGATGAAAAAAGATATCACCCTAATTTTCTCTACATTTCCCAAAGCCCAAAGTAAAAAGAAAAGTTTTTTGCTCTATATATGATCGCTATGTTAAAAACACAATAACTCAAAAACGCGTTAAGAGAATTTAATGAAATTTTGGGATTTATGATTGCAAAAACTCTGATATTGAAAATCCCCCCATCTGTTTCCATTTGTAATTATATTGTTATAATACGAGACTGCCATTTTTGACACTACAAAATTACTATAAAATGGCTCATATTTCGTATATGAATTTGAAAAAATGCATTTAGCAAAAATCACTCACTCATGCAACTGGAAGTTTAATAGTCCTAGCCTCTTTTATAATTGCTAGACAAGCAATTTTAATTTTGTAAATATTTACCTAACAATTAATGTTTAGTTTTAAATTACGTTTTAACTTCGATGTTGGTAAAATTAAAAAATTATCTAATAGGAGTAACCTATATAGGTTGTTTGTAGAGTACCAACCTATACACAGCGATCGCTATCTGGCTTTATGTTAATTAAAAAAAAACATTTTTAACTCTCCGCATCGTTAAATAAAGATTTATTTTATCGGCAAACAATTATGGTAATAAAATACAGATTTTAAATCAGTTTAAATCCACTTTTGTTTAATTTAATTCAAACACAAATAATGGATTTTGAAGCCCATAGACGGATGATTATGCTTACTTGACTTCAAAAGTACCCTTCTCTACCCTTCCGCAATAATTAAAATGTTTTCATAAGCATCGCAAAAGTAATGTTTTGGACAAACTCCTGAAAATACTAAATATACGGAAAATTAGAATTAGAAGGAGGGCATGACCTACATATATGCGGTACATTAATCAATATGAAATGAAAGATATTAATGGCTTAGTGAATTCTACTATTTAAGGAATTACTAAAGTTACAAAAGACTATTAATGGTCTCTTAATGTTTGGCCATATTTTACCATATTATAGCATTTTAATGCATTTATCTTGAAATAAGTATGTAGTAGAAATTATGGATGGTCGTTTTTTGTATTAGTACAGTACAGAGTATGAAAAAGCTTTTAAGTTTGAACATTTTTTTTTTATTGTGGCTGTTGAGGAATTTACTCATGATTATTATTGTTTTGGGTTATTTTAATTACGTAAATATAGGGTAAGAATACTATAAATACCTTATCAAGAAATTCAAGGAAATTTAAGGAATTTACAAAGCTTTAAGCTTTATTTCTATGTGTATGTATTTATATAAATTGTATAATAATAACTTTGTTGGATATTTCAATGTAGAAATTCATATAATTCTCGGAAAAATCTGTTTATACGAGTACCGACTAGCGGACTGTACAAAGTGAAAGTTTTAATTGTGCTTCAAATGTTAGGGATTCAAAATCCCTAAATTTAATCCTGTAAATAGTTTAAATGCCACAAAATGGGAGTTTAACAATCACTATGCTATGCAATTTGTTTAATTGAATGGTAAAAATGGTATTTTAGAAGGATTTTTATGTTTTAACGTAGGCTGAGCGGGATTAAATATTTTTATTTTTTATTTAGTAAATTCGTTGGTGTATGTAATTTTGTTGAGAGATGTACATATGTATACAGGTGTCAAGTAGTTATGTTTAGATGAAAAAATGAAAAAATGTGCAGTGCATTGTATATCAAAACTCTGTCATTTAAATATGCAAAATGGAAAAGTTACCTTTTTTGAAAAGAAAAAAAAACTTTATGTTTGTTTGTTTTAGTATATAATCAAAGCCTTAGGCAATACAACAAAATCTTATAAAAATGTACCCATAAACTACAACAGAAACACATATAGTAGACTTAGATAGCTATTACATAATATCCGTAAATGTGGAGCATCAAAACTTTATCCTTCCATGATTCGACAGTGAACTTTATTATATTCATCAACTTTTAAAGTAAAAAACAAACTCAAAAAAATTTCTTTATCTATTTTCTTCCAAAGTAATTTCGAACTAAAGTTTTTCTTGCATAAGTGAAAAAAAAAGAAATCTTTCACCACATAATGTACGGTTTAAAAATTATAACTTTTTGTCGTGTTCCGTAAAACTAACTTTAATTTTAATAAAGAATATTGGAAAAATTGTTAATAAAAAAATTCTTAACTACACAAATACATCACATGGAATTCTATAGCGATAGATTAAGCACGAATATGTAAAATAAACTATTAAAATAAGTGATAAGGGATAATTGTGGCCAATTGGTCGTTAGTGAGATTTTTTTGAGTTGTCACAATCAACCATATATCCAAGGAAATACCCGCAAGAAGTATTTCACAATTGTTTAAAACAAAAAAATCAACATTGAAGAAGATTTTGCATACATAGGGATCTCGAGGAACATCGAATATGTACCTTATCGAAAGATCAAAATCAGAATGAATGAACCGAAATTTCTTTAGGGATGAAAATATATTTACGATGGTGACTTATTGTATCTCCTATAGAAAGGCTGGTTAAAATATTGATTTTGAATTTTCACCAAAAAAAAAAAATGGTGTCTTCAGAAATGTTACGTTTTGTGCCTGATAACTACAAATGTTGTTAAGCAATAAACTCACCAATTAAGTATTCTCCGTATAGTTAACAGCCAACTCAGCAACTTTGACTAAACTTGGACATAATGATGTTATAGTTAAACATATTGCTATACCGTCATGAGTTCATAAAATGACATGAAAAATTATACAGCAACGCTACGTATATAGATAAGAAAAATCGCTTTAATATTAATCTATGAAAAAAAAACAACAACAACATCAGAAATATTGATTTTCTTATGCCTATGTGTATTGCATATGGTTCACATACGCATCTGTATACGAAAAGAGTTTGAAGTAAAAATTTTAATAAGAATTTTCAAAGCTTTGATATGGATAAGACATTTTTTTATTTCTCATTTTTATAGTTCACATCCATAAGATTTGGATCCAACCAAGAAAAAAAAATCTTTTGTAAAATATAGTCGATTGCTGATGGTAACCTACGTGCTCTATAAAAAAACCGAGCGAAGTGTCGAAAAAACATTTCAGCATCTTCAAAGTAAAGGAAATTGAAGCATTTCCTTTGCTTCGATACATAAAAGTATTGAAAAAAATATATTTTATTTTGTTTACCATTGATCAAAAAAAGAGAATAAAAAAAAAAAAAAAAATTGAAGGGAATTCCAATGTGCGTATGGAGATGTTACGATTAACCCAAATCATGTAGAAATGTAAGAATATGTACATACATTGTACAAGTATTTAGGAATAAGTTAGATATGTATGTTTCTTTTAACGTACATATATATTTATGAGTATTTACTGTGCCCATATACCTTATATGCATATAGTTAGAAGTATATCGTATATTTAGATGTTTCTACACATTTCATGACTAACAATACTAAACAAAATAATTTGGTAAAAGTCTAGAATATATTTGGATTATCAAAAAGGGTAAGCGAAGCTTTGAGCCATAAATCTTAAATAATTTATCATTATAAGGGATATAGAACTTTTGGTTTATGTCAGGTAAATTTGATATGATTAATTCATACAAATATATAGGAGGAAGAGAGATCATATTGACTTTTTTATTTTTATTTTTACAAAATTGAAGTACATTCTGTGATTATTATTATTATGTTGAATTTGGTATGAAAAACGACAATAGGACACACACGGTTCTTGGTGAGATGGCCAATTTAATATTCAGCCCGTTAGAAAGAAAAATAGATTAATAAAAAGTAGACTACAGAAGAATGTTTTTGGTTCAGTTGTATCCACTTTTAGATACAAATGGCCTTCTTCTTTATTGTGCAACACTACTCAAAAGTATTAAAAATTGTCACATGCGTATGTACAATTATAGAACATGTTCAATGTATGTACATATATCGATAAATAATCTATATACTATATATGCACAGTGTACATTCATGAATGTGACAATTCAATTTTATAACGGAACAAATATATCTTTCTGAATCTCCTTATGCCTTACATATATATAGCGAGATAATATTGACCCATTTTCCTATAAAGCTTCCTCTATGGCGCCCATGATGTCTAGACATATAGTCGCATAGTAACACACAAATAATTATGACATTATTTTTGTTCTTACCACAGTTTGTGCCTGTAAAAATCCATATATACATATATATATATGTATATATATATAGGATATGAATTGTATACGTATACCAATAGTGATATGGTACATAAGTAAAGCTTTCAGAAAAGAAAATTTCTATTAAGTCGGTATTCAATCATTTCAATCATTATATTTCAATATATATATATTTACTTCTTAACCTTTATTTAGAATTTATTTCAATTCTTTTCTTATTTACATGAAGAGTATAAGATAGAATAGAACTACAAATTCATAATGGCATTACAAAATAAAATTTTTGTTTTGATAGATTGTCGAGGGAAAGAAATTTCTCTTGAAACTATATTTACCCCAAGAGAGAATATTATGATTCTACGAAAGATTTATTTATGCTCCATGTGGGCGGTATTTTCGGGAAAAGTTTTATTGTTTTTTTTATGTATAAAGTAGGTATAATTACATAATTATTTACTATCATCCTACTTGTATACCTAAGTATTCCCACATAAAATATTCATATAGTAAGATATTGTGTTTGTTATTACGAAGACACTTAAATGATAGTAGGCAGATATTTTAATATTACAGGTGGTAAGCTTTAACCTTATTAGAGCTAATGATGGGACTGTAAAATAAAGTATATACATCACGAATCCTACAACCATGTAACAGAAGGAGTGCTAGCGTTAAATGCTTATCAATAACTATGTTCCTGAATCAGCTTCAGATATGGAATGGTATGCATTCTAAGAATCTTCTTATTAACGAAAAAAAACAAAATTAATTTATCAACCCAACAACCACTCTTTCTGTAGGGAACGCATTCTGAAATCTTGAAATCTGTAGATCTATCAAATAAAGTTATTAGAATTTTTCGAAGCTTTTTTTTTATTGGAAAACTTTTTCCAGATTTTCTAATATGAAATTTTAATGATAATAAATAAAAAATTTACCGACTACATATGTATGTACATCAATTTACATTTATATTAGTACAAAATACGATTTTAAAACAAGAGACATAATAAATAAGAGTAATAAATAATCCGAAATGAAAACGGGATGGCTACAAACATGAAATGCATAACGTTTGCCTTATATGCAATGAAAATGGTGGATATATATGAAGAGATTAATCAAAAGTGGTTTTCCCATATATGACAGGTCATGAATAAAAACTATACTCTGGCATCGTTCTAGATTTGATCCAAAGTTTAGTCTTAGTCAAAATTGAGAAATGGAAATGATTTTATTTAAACTTAACAATTGATTGTTCGCATTGGTGTAGTGTGGTAAAATTTTTCAGGCAGTGTAGCGCATGGTGCACCGGTCTACTGTAGAGCAGTAGACTACTTTATAGAGCAGTCATATCGTTGTTCTCCCTTGCCTCCAAGAAGGTCTCAAGATTTTGATTTATAGATTCGTATTTTAGCTGTAAACCTAATCTATAATTATTCAACGTAAATTTCCTAATAATTTTCTTCTGTAGAATTAACAGAACCTAACCTAATACCTAACCTAACCTATTGAACCTAACCTAACCTACATACCTATGACTTTTCCATCCTTTAAAAGAGCAACCATTTAATTTATTTTGATGAAAAATTAAGTTTGTTGTTTTCACTGCCAAGCATCAAAAGTGTAATTGAAATTGTAATTATCTTATAACCAAACTGTAAGGTTCCTTATGAAAATGTAAGTGATAAACGTTTTGAGTCCGTAATAATTTATATTAAAAAGGTCATGTCAGAAATTAATGCAATGTAAAAATAACACCACAAAACGACAAAAGCACAATTTTTTTTTTTAAATATCTTTCTATATTTATAACTAAAACAAATATAAGTATATATAACTACACTTGTCTAACATTATGATTATTATGTTGAATTTATATTAATAGATTGACATTAGCACGAAATATTACCCAAAACAATTTTATTATTTACTAAAATCATTAGTTCATCCATCATAATTATATCAGATGTACGACTATACAAGTACATGATAATTAAGGTATGAAAGTTTAATTCCAAAACTTTGTTAATGTATGATGGCAGAAAAAGAATAACTAACTGAAAATGTTGTATATAATATTGGCTTAGAAAATTCCTTATTTTTACATAGCTATAAAGCTTAAAATAAGCTTTTAATATTATCACTCAATTGTAAATATAAATGTATAGGTAACTTTGTAGTTTAATTATATACTTGTACATACTTAATGTATATATTTGAAGAATGTAAAAAGTTCACATAACTATATGCTAATTAATACGAACCCATCGAGAGTTCGGCAGTATAGTTATTTGTTGTTACCATATAATTGAAATATATCAAGAACAAGAAATCATTTCCTTCTCCTAATTTAATTAACTTCAAATTTAATTTTTTTTTTCTTAAAAGTGAAAATGTTCACCAATTAGCCAATCTTTCTTTATTTTTCTAAAATACTTAGCTCAAAAGTTAGCCTTCGTAAAAATCAGATTAACGGTTTCGAGTTCATATCTTTCTTTTTCTTAACACAACATCAGGTCAATTTTTAGAACTAAGATGTATCCCCCAACTATACTGATCGATCGATTTAAATAATTATTCAAAATTTGTTGACAATTAACTCCAGGAAATAATATTTCTTTTTCGAAAAAGACCTTATTTGTAAATTAATAATGTCGAAATAATCTCAGCCTATCTATAGCTATAGCTATATAAGTATACCTACATTGAATTAAACTTGATTTTATAAAATTGTATTTTAGACTAAATATCCATGGCTTTTGCAACCTTATATTGCTTATAGCTTTTATAACCAGAGTTATAAAAATATTTAAGTACTTAATGTTAATAAAATATTTTCAATGTCGAAACAAATAGAATACGGAACCTTTCAATTTATATTTTGAATGACTACCGCAAAGCATAAAGATATCAATTTTTTTATAAAATTAGAGGTCAAGTGATAAAGGATAAATATTCTGTTTTGGCATGAATTCTTTTGATACATTTCACAATACATTTAAATTTAAAATCTCAAAACATTCATATACATAGATGAAAAACACACTTCAGGTTAATTTACTAACAAATACCTATAGGTACAAATTTGCAAGAATTTCTTATTTTCTTAGAAGATTAAAAATGTTCGAATTTCATAACCTAAATAACCTCATTATAGTAAGTCAAATAATTTAGGGTGATTTGATTAGTATTAGGGCCCATTGTAACCGATATTTTGAGGCTCCCTTTTAAAACTCAAAACCAAGATACATATTAAGGTTATATATTTTAGTATTATTTTAATAAATAATCGGGGATAATAAAGGGACTAGAAAATTATTTAGTATGTTGAGTTTATTTTTGTTTCAAATAAATAACTTTTTTTTTTCCTTCACCAAAAATCCTTAACCTAAAATATTATATTTTCTGTTTATAAATAGGTATGTACCGTTAATGTTTAATCTTTCGACTAAAACTCATTCGTCATAAATAAAAATAAACCTTTTTACCCATCATAAACCCTTAAAAAAATCCTTTTTGTAAACGAAAATGATATGCAGCAAATATATGAGGTCTGAAACACTACCCATGTGTGTTTGGTAGAAATATTTATATTTATTTATTTTTAACCCTTAGTGTGAAGCAACTAAAAAAGTTACGTGATGGAGTATTTCGGGCCTATTGGATCCGACGCCTATTTAATGTAAAATGACGGATTAAATTTATTTTTGTAACTCCTGCCTGTGTGAAAATCTTTAAAGAAATAATACTTACTGCCAGTTTCAATTTTTTTTTTAATTAATAAAATTAGACATTTTAAAAATTAATGGTTGACTGAAAGCAGTAGAATTAAAATTTCATACTTAGAATAACAATAAAAGCGAAAATTGGACTCGTCCATTGAAATCAAAAATCTCAGTAAAAGCTTTAAACATAACTTTCAATTTAATATTTGCTTTTTTCTTCCCAATTTTAAATTCTATTTAGAATTTATTTAATGACTGCTAATTAAATTATGATTAAATAATGTAAAAAAAATGAAAAACAATTCCAGGAATTCCATAATGTTTATAGGTAGGTAGTAATATAAGTAACACACAGTATAAATTTAGACTTAATGTAGGTAGATACATGTATAAGATTCAAATAAGTCTGCGATGATCCTTTTTGAAGAGAATTATTTTTTTTTTCAGGTAATTTTGTGAAACTCCAAGCTTAAAAATGGCAGCTTTCGTAGCTAAGCAAATGATTGGAAACAAAATGAGCGCCGTAAAAGGTAAGTTGTCAACATTTCTTTTTTTTCATTATCTGTGTTGTAAAAGCGAAAAATTCAAATAACCAAAAACAAATTTTCTTTTTTTTTGCAATAAATGAAAAACAAAATTCCACCCATTTGTAAAGTTCATTGTTACCTACATTGATTAATTTTATTATTTCTTTTTTTTCTATACCTACACCTATTAGGATTGAACAATTACAATATAATTATAATCTAAAACAATTTAATTTTTTAATTCTGGTACAATAATTTTACTAAGTATATACAAAAGCAAATCCACATAAATGTTTTGTAAATATTAATGTTAAGAAATTAGTACAATTAATAGTATTTGGTAAATTATCTGATTGTAATTGACACGAACATTACCACTAATCATAAATTTTTGTTGTTTTTTATTTTATTGTACCAAAAAGGTACCTACTGTTCAAGTGTTGTTTATTATTAAATATTATCTATATGTATCATTCTATACCTATATAACAATTGAAATTATAATTAAATTGTTTAATTTAGGTAAAACTAAAAACACAATTTTATAGCTAGGTGTATATATGTATATATGTAGGTATATGGGAATATTTTATATCTATTTAAGTATAGATAGTTTAGTTGGATTACTATAAAATCTATTGTAGAACGAAACCGTGTTATATGGTAATTATAATATTACATCCAACTAGTAGTAGGTATGTAGGAATTTTCCTCTCACAAAAAGTCTAAATTACTGGGTTATAAAAAGTTTCTCCCGCAATTCACTAACCGCAATGTAAAATAGTGTTAAATATTTCTTTTAAATATTTACTTTTGGAAATTACCCGCTGAATTTAGTCGGAAAATATTTAATATCGACTCTATGTAATGTGAAATAATAATTACTGACCTAAAATATTGAAGGAAAAAGTATTTTGGTTTAAGTATAATTATATTGTAGTTAAAAATAATTTTTCCACTTATTTAATATAAAATCTAAAATTTAAATCAAAATCTAAATCGCTCGAAAAATTCCTATTTTGCTCCTATTTCCTGATAAATCTTTCGTTATGTTCCACTTTATTATGAATTGAATATTTAACATTCATGAAGTTGCTGAATTGTGCGTTTTATTTCTGGAAAATTCGTCGAAATTGTACACATTTCGATTTTCAATTTTAATGCCGTCATATTTGTAATATATTGATGGAGGTAGTGTTGAAATAAAATCTTAGCACTGTATTTGTGGATATAATATTTTAAAAAACAAATTTTATTTATTAACAGTGAGCGCACGCTTTTTACGAGCTTGCGGGCGGGTGTACAATAAAATAAATTTTTTTTCACAAAATGTGTATTTATTTTTCTCATCAGTTCTCATCACCACCTCTCTTATTTTAATAGATTGTTATAACATGCGCAATATATAATACCTAGTGGCTTAGTCTATGGAGACTTAAGGGACGTCGCTATTTGTTTTAACATCCAAATACTTTTACAAATTTCTCTCTCGGTGCCAACATACACGTTTCGCTATTTTAATTCATATTCAAACAAATAAGAAAATTTCGATGAATTTTATATTATCCTCAAAATAAATCAAAATCAATGCATATCGCTAAATAAACCATAGCAAGTTACCCATGGTACCAAATTAGGTTTTATATTGCTTATCAATAGTAAGGCTTCTTATTTATTACTTCCTTTCAGTTACAAGGACGATCACACGCTGACAGAATCAGCACGTGTTAGATTTTTGTATAGAAAATGGGATATTATAGAGCATATAGGTATCTACTGGAAGCAAAACATAAAATGTATGTAACTAAAAAAAATTGTATTATTGGAAAATTGAATGAAGTATGTACATACGTATAATCTAATCTAGTAAAAGTCAGTGAAGTGGGTAGGCAGTAGGCACTTATTTAAAATTCTGTATATAGAGAGAGTAAAATTAACTACATTAGAAGTGTTTCCTATTTACACATGAAAGTATAATAAAAAAAAAGTATTGCGTGCGTGAAATATTACGTTATTTAATCTATACATGAAAGCCTGTATAAAACAAATTATAGTGAAGTTAAAAAAAATAACTGTTTGTGGGTATTTTTTTTTACTATGCACACGTCCGTTGGTCTTTTTATTGTTTGCTTATCAATTACAGAAATTTTTGTATTCGAGAATGCTTGGATTTAATTATAGGAAAAACCAATTTTATATCTTAAAAAGCAATAAAAATAATTTTGAATGATCTAAATCTGGGGAGAGGTTGGAGGGGTTATATGTACATAAAAATATTTTTTTTGATGAATTTTTTATATTCACTTTGTGTGATGACAAATTATTAAATGATTTCTGTTTCATCATTCCAATTTATTATTTTGCGTTCGAAAATATTTTTGCTTTTTCCCATAACGATTTTATCGAATTCTATTCTATTCTCATTGACTATATGACTATAGACATATTTTAATTACTTATTATATTCATACCTAATAACAATATTTTTTGTTCATTTTATGAAAATGCCAGCTTTAAGTTTACGTGATGTGCTAATATAAAGATAATTCTGTTAAATCTTGATCACTAAGATTTACGCGATTTTTTATATATTTTTATCAGAAAATGTATCTACGTATATTATATGTGTACATAAAGTTATATACTAATCTATTACAATACATAAATTTCACGATAGATTTGCCTTTGAGCTGGCAAATGATTTATGTATATTTCTATTTTTTTAGAGGGGATTTTACAGTTCACCAGTTTTTTCTATAACATTATTTTTTAAAAAAAGGCACATGAAAGAATACAAATTATTAACGATTTTCAATGCCTAAATCATTTTATAAGATGATTGTTCGTTATAATGTGTATTTCTTTTGATGTGGATATATGTATATAAATCATGAATTCTTTGACATTTAATAAGAAATGACATTTTTTTTTTGTATAATATCAGCAACTATCGAATTGTACGTTTTGAATTTTCTACAATACAAACAAAACTGTACGTAAGAGTATCTATATACTATACATATACACACACATTACATGCAGTAAGAAGCTACCATATTAAAAAAATGAGAAAACCTAGATATTAATTATCATTCGAATATGTTTCTTAATATCCCTAAATATTTTCTGCTTTCAAACACTCGAACAAGAACATGGAAATTTTGACCAATTTTTTTTAAAATTTAATATTGCAAGATGTCTCATGATATTATTATAAAAACCAATACTGCTAACGAAAAACATCCAAACAAATTGCTTACTGAAGTTTTGAAAATATCTTTTTTGAACAATTAAAAAAAAAAAAAACTTTGTAACGTTTTTCTCAATTATCTATCGTAATCGATTTTATTGACTTGGTCACCTCTTGCTGTATATACCGACGATATGTATATACTTATTATATTGATCCACAAAAAAATAACACAAATTTATTGGTATAATTAGGCGGTAACGGAATTGAGAAATAAATTTTATGAATAGCCTGTATTTTACATTTTCATGTATACTACTTATAAAATAATTTAGATAAATTACCTACTTTTTCTTAGATTTTGTGGTAGGGTAATACTTAAACAATGAATTTCTTTTTAAAATGTACCTAAATTATGGACGATAATGTTAGTTTTAAAACATCATTCAACAATTTCTTTTTAAGGAAAATTAATTATTAGCCTGATTTGCTATTAAGAAAAGTATTATTATTAATAGAGAGTTAGAAAGAATTTTTCAAGCAAAAAAAAAAAAAAAATCAGGGTGTAGATCGATCGTAGGTATCAAATGGTTTGGCTTTTCCTTTTTTATCGGATCCTTAATGTTCCAACATAGAATGACGCCTTTTTGCGTCACGAGAACCAAATATGTAAATGCACCTATGTATGTATATATTGTTTTAAACATATTGTTTTGAACAGGTCTGAACTAGAGAGATATACATATGTATATATATATAATTGAAAAATATTTTTAATTTAAAGCTAGATGAAATAGCATTTCTTTTCTTTTCCTAAGTATAAGTACTAAAATATATATATTTCACCACTCAAGTTACTTTTCTTTAGTTTTTATTCCCAAAAAAGATAAAAGCTTTACCGAAAATGATATATTATTGACAAGGGAATATGTATAATATATATGGATATACATACTTATATATATATATATATATATT
>JANSTT010017222.1:0-17964 GCA_026745375.1 Platyura marginata
ACTTAACTTGTTTTTTCGCTCTCCTGAAAAATCGTGTTTTTGCAGATAGACAGTATTGAATATAAGCCCTCGATATAAATTTTTTGAAAAACATGTGGCTTTTGTTTTTATAATAGGTGACTATCATTTTTAACCCATCGTTGTATATACATATAACATAAGTAACCTGTGGTGTGGGTGAGGAAAGGGTGTAAGCATAGAGGTGAATGAGGAAGGGAAAGGGAAGGTGTAGAAGGGTAGTTTAGTGTGGAAGCAATTTAGCTTTCACTTAGCAGCCTTTTTTTATTATTTCAATATTTCTATATTGAAGAATTACTTCGGCGGTATTCTAGTAGGATTCGTGACTGATGGCAAAAAATTATGCGATAATAGTATGGTGAACATTTTTTAACTGACGTTTTTTTATCGGATGGAATGAATTGGGGTCATTAATGTGTAGGTAGGTATAGCCTTATCACTCCAATGCATTATGACCAGTACAATTGAACGCTTAAAAAAGTGCTCATTGTGTGTTAGATTATCGCCAACTAAAACCACTCTGGATTTGTGGGGGGGGATATTTTTCCATTATTAAGTGAATCTCTTTGTAAATTTTTTAACATTCAAGCTTTGGAATGTGAGATTGAAGTAATGTTTTGAATGTCTTTTCATTTTTTTTGTAATCAGTGGCACCAGACCAAATGCATCAGCTGAACTTCTTTCATTTATTATCACCCGAAGATTATTATGCATTTCTGACAAGATTCTGTTGTAAGATCAATTTGGATATTTTTTTTGTTTATGTTGGCTATGTTTTATATTTTGTTCTATACCTATTTTCAAGATTAAATATATATATATGTATATGTATGTATGTATGTATGCATGTACATAATAAGTAAAATATATTTATATACGATTATACTTTTAGAGCAAAAGGTACCCTCAACCTATATTTCTCTTTTTGGGTGGAAAATATTCACTTTATCTAACCATTTATTTTTCCTCTAAATTAAGTCCTTCCCCAATTGTATTTAATTATTTAAGATAAGCCAAAAGTAAAGTGAGAGTTCGCATTTAAGATATCAAGGCACATACATATTTCAAATCTGAAAAATCTCTTGGATGGTAGTAAGAAATTACTGTCGGAGCATAAAGAATGGGCATGGATGGGCTTGGGCATACAACAAAAACCCCTATATACCTTCTACGTCTTATGTACATATATACTTAATATATGTATGTATATAAGTATAAGAAATGTGTAAGTTGCAAATATAAATATATTAACTAAAGGGAGCAATTTAGAGAAAATATTTGTGTTTCTTGGCAATATTTTGTATTGACCATATAATTAATTTCATTACCGAAAGTTTTGGCATTAATGTGGTTTTGCATGAAACAGTTAATGCCAAAAGTCGTAATTAAAATAAAAGTGAAACACCAATTCCTGTTATTTATTTTCGTATTTTATTTCTTATTAGTTCAGTTTGCTTAGCTGAAAATAGATCTAAATTTAATCGATTTAAGGTCTATTCATCGTATATGTTATCCTGTCGAATATTAAATATCTATACCGTTCAAAGAAGGGTTTGTAGGCAGAATAGCAGAATCAGGGTTGTTAATGTAACAATTTTTTTCGAATTTGTTACATTTGTTACAAAATTTTGGTAATAAATGTAGCAAATGTAATAAATGTAGCAAACTCATACGATTCCGTCCAATTCAGTTGACACTTGATATATTCAGAATTGTTCCGAAATATTTCGGAAGGGCGAAACCATTGGGTTGAAAAAAAGTGTAAATTTTGGTAACAAATACATGTAGCAAATGTAACTTGATTTTTTGTCGTAGATATTTTATTGATTATTTGTTACTTTAACAACCCTGAGCAGAACACACACCGTCAAAATATCTCATAAATAACTATGTAGTAGACTAGTCAGCAGTAGAGAAGTAGAAATTAAAGTAATAGCAGTATTAAGTCTACAAGTCTACGAAAACAAGCAAACGCCTTAGTTCGATTTTCGAGAATTGATGACGACTTTGGAGTGAATAAAATTATCTCAAATATTTCTATGGAAGAAATGCGAGGACCTCTGCTTATTTTTCCAAAAGCAAACTTTTATTGAGGGTTGGGGGAATATTTCATTCACTACCACTTAACCTTCACTTCAGTATATACATATATAGTAAAGAGAAATGTTCGTGATTTATCTGACTGCAAACTGATAAAGATAAATTTCTCATTTTCCTATTTAACCAGTCGATATGGAAACTTATCATTGTTCTTAACTACCACCCAAAAGTGAAAGATTAGCCGATACAGAACATTTACACAAAGAAAGCAAAATGTATGTATAATGTTTCATCTTTTCTTGTTCTTGTAAACTTCAGCAATAATCTATTTGAGCGCCATTTAATTGAATTCTTAAAAATAAATCCGCAAATTGTCGAAATTAATTTACTCCCATTCAATTTCATTTGCATACCAAAGAAACGTAAAGTGACAACAGTAAAAGGATAAAGAGATTATCTTAGCTTTGACACGATACGGTTGTACAACTGTACAGTGTACAGTGTACAGACAGCATAAATGTACGTGAACAATCCTCTTTAATTTTCTTTGTAAAAATAATAATTACTTTCGTTAGTAATTTAATAAACAGATTGGAAATTAGAGTTTGTTATAAGAATAAGAGCTATACGACAAGACCGAACAAAACAACAACAACAACAACAACAATACCGCATGATAAGGAAAAAAAACATTATCTCTAATAGATACATTTAATTTTGCGCAAGTACTTCAAAATATAATATTTCCATCACACAATTGAATTTGTTCGGAGTTTTTTTTTTTATTTCTTTTTTTTTTTTTTTGTTCGTCTTCTTCTTTTTCTTCTTCAAAAATACATTAAATCCGATCACGTAGGATAAAAAAAAAGAAATTGAAAGTAATTTGCACTTTTTGCTCTAAACGCAAAATGAATTTTAAGATTGTATTTATATATATGCGAAAGTTTACGAATTTTCGTCTAGTTCAGTATTTTCCGATATTGAATGTGTAACGAATGAAAATTTAGGAAAATTCAATGGAATTTTTGGAGAGTTTGTGACGTCCTCGTATGTATTTGGACGCGGATAGAGCGGTCATAATCCTGACGAAGAAAATTGATTCATTCGATTACGAACTTAATTCTAATGGTAATGACAGGAAAAGCGTCATCAATTTCTATCAATTTTCAAAAGCTTTTTGTCTGTGTGACGTTTGTCGGGGATTTCGGTTTCTTGGAATTTTAGATTGTCGGGATTTCCCGTCCGGCATCCAATTCTAAGGCATATAAAAATACATTTATGCATTACACAATACTCAATAAAATAATGCGCCACATGGCGGTGCTTTAGCGAAGTTATTTTCGTCGACAGACTTATTTAAAACAAAAAGTTCTAATGATTTTTACGAAACCAACAAATAGGGGATGGGGGTGTGGTATGGTTAATTTATTTAAAAATGAAACAATTTAGATTGGAAAACTATATATTTTTTATTTCCAGCACTTTTTGAATAAGTTAACCCTTTAAGGTCCATAAATTTTGAACATGAAAGAGTTAACCAAAAAAATTAAAATTCAACTAAATTTGTTTAGGAAGACATTCTTCATGTTTTGAGTGCAATAACATGTTTTTAAAACTTAACCCTTTATAAGCACCGTTTAGCCCTTTAAGGGTTAACATTTTCGAAAAATTAAAAATTTCCGAAAACACTCACAACTAAATTCTAAGAAAGGCAAGTGGTTTTTTAAATTTTTTTTTTGGTTAACCCTTACATGTTCAAAATGTGTAGGCCTTAAAGGGTTAACTTTTTCGAAAATTTTTATTTTGCAGAAAATGCTTGAAATTTTAAAATAATGTCAAATTTCAAATAATAAAAATTCAGTTATTAAAAAAAAACGCCAAATAAACGTTCAATATGTTCTTTGTGCACAACTGCACACCCCCATCCTTAAAATTTTTCGGTTACCTTCCTTAAAATGGTTATAGTTTTTTTATTTTCTCAACAACCATAGACAGAACATTTAAATATTCCAATACAGAAGTTATTAATACATTGCTGAAAAATATTGAGCCAGCTAAAAATGTGAAAAACCTTGGAATGTAATAAGAAGTCGGTTGTTTCTCATGGAATATATGTAGTAAGGGAGCAAATAGTTTATCAAGCTGTTTGTGATTAATTTTTGAAGTTTCGTTGTGGCGTTTTTTTTTTTTTTTTTGAAACGAAAAGTCTCTATTTAAAATCCAAGATTGTGCTGTGACACCACCACAAACACCCAAGACGCATTATATCATTCACAATGTATGTATTTATGTGTGGTAATTAGCATAATATGTAATTATAATTTAATGTTTGTTGTACTTTGTACACAATTATACAATTTAAATAATATATATCATCCAATTAAGCAGTAATTATGTAATATTCTGTACATATAATGTATGCAAATACTACACCTTATGCCAAATTAAACATGAACAATGTGGTGTATTTTCGTTGTTTTTGATACAAAAGTCGCCTTGTACCAGCCATATCTCTCTCTCGTACCTCTTATTATAGCCGTCGACCCCCCCCGACCCCCCCCCCCCATCTACCATACACCATCATAACATATATAAAATACACTCTTTTCTGGCATAATAATTAAAAGGGTATATGTATGAATAGTCATCATCATTCTACTCACGTTTTCAGTTGCCGCCACCGTAGTTTTAATTACACATATCACTTTGGTCTCACGTTTAGAAAATGTCGAGAACAAAATTTCAACACGGATAAGGAGTGTGATGAAAGCTACTTCATTTAAAATGAAGATACGAATAAGTTACATTTTATGTAATACGGGCTTCTGGCACAATAAGAATTATAATGTCGTCATATATGGGTATTGTATTGTTGGGGAATATTTTACTCACTGGATATGAATGCGTTGTTGTTTATTCATTAATCACTCTATTGGGGATAGTTAGATAATAGTGGCTGGTATATGGAAGATTGTGTACTGTGTAGTAATTAGAATTTATACAACATATTATAGTAAGACAATTGTTGGACATTCGCGAGAAACTTTAATGGCACATTTTCAAATTGTAGTTAAAGTTCAAGGCTTTTTGAAAATAAAACAACAACAAAAAAAAAGAAAATGGGCTGCTAAATTAAAGCACGATGCCAGGATCACAATGGAGTGATTTTAGTTATTTTTTTAAATGTCATTTAACGTCTGTCAATAAAGTAGCGGCACAAAATTCAAAAACAAAAATTTAACTCAAAAATCAAACTTTTTTTTTAATTAAAATTTAATGTTTTATTTTATGTCTTAAGTCTTTAAAAACATAATTTATACAGAGCTAAAGGCCCAATATCTTCAATAATTCTCAATTTCCTTGGAACATCTCTGATCATCTTCTGGACAGCTTCAATTGGGACTTTTTGGATACAAATTCGAAACCTCTTTATTAATTGATTACACGTCTGAGCTTCCCAGCTTCACTTATATACGTCTTTGCTGAGAAAACCCTGAGAAACCTTCAATTGGATGGGTCTTTGGTACTACTGCATGCCAAACTGAAATATTTTTCATCATCTCAGCGTTTGGTCGGCAAAAATTTTTTTGAAGCAGACGGCACTTTTTAGGAATTTCTTCCTTCTTCTTTCTGAGTTACTCTCTTATGACATTCCACGCCCATTTTAATCAAATTTTGCTTGACTGTTTCTTTGGAAATTCGGAATTTTCTTGCCAAATTTCGTTTTGAACTTTCGATTTTGATGACAACGGCTTGTTTGAGTTGTTTTGCGTTTTGCGGGTGCCAAGCACGGTTTGCGGCCCGGTTTTTTTATGTTGTTGGCAGGTAAACCCTTATCAAACCTTTTAAAAATACTGCAGATTATACTACGACTAATATTTTCGTTGAGAAAGTGATTTAAAATATACTTTCTATATTATGCTGTCCAAGCATAACATACACCCTTTGACGAATTTTTGAAATCAAACTGAATGAAATTAAAGTGTTATACTTAGTGAATTAAAAAAAAAAAAATTAACAAATCGGAACATGATTGTTCAAGTTTCCGTTGTAGTGAAATTTGTGCCGCTACTTTATTGGCAGACGTTACCTAAAAAACAATTATCAAATGGTGAATTTTTTTATAAATCGATAGAACTTTCAGGTTATGTAATTTTGGTAGATTAAAAAAAAATATCAAAAAAATTTGTTTTTGCATTTTTAAACTTTAACTTAATTTTTAAGAGTGACTTTAATTTAATTATATTTTTAACAAAAAAAATTTTCATTTCCCTCAAAAAAAAGCCCTAACTAATCAAAATCGGTAGGATCGAAGTTAGGATTTTTTTGAAGTTTACAAAGATGGGAACACCTCAGGTGTAAACTTACGCTCCGCCACTGCTATCAAGCAGAAATTATTTTCTTAACATGCCTATTGTTTAAAGCCTGACAATGAAAGATTGAATTTATTTTAGTAATCGTTAATTTTAACAATCAACACGTCTATCGTTCCATTTGCATATATAGAAAATGACATGTAAACATGTAATTGAATATTCTTGTCAGAATTATATTCTTATCAGAATATTTCCGAAAATTTACCACGCCCCCCCCACTTTTGTTTCAACTATTGTGTACCAACCATATGTAGATACTTACAATGCGAATCTGCAAATTTAACATAATATTTATGATGGATCTGTTGAATATGTTGAGACAGTCAGTCAGTTAGTTGTGGAGAAAAATGATTTGCCGGTATATGATTTCAATAATAGCTCATCAATCTTCTCTCTGTGCCAGCCAAAAAAAGAAGAAGAAGAAGATGTAGAAAAAAAAAAAACAAATCTGGAATACGATAACGTAACAATTCTCTATATCATAATACTTTATGTTTCAAAAATCCGACAGGCACGAGCACTCATAATGTCCTTATATATCAAAAATTAAATAGAATTATAGGGCCCTCTATATAGTCCCTCCTTATATGATTCGTCCCATATTATATATGTATATAGAAAATGATAATACATCACACCGATAATCAAGGGCTAAGAGAAGTGTTGTAAAAAGCTTTCGGAAGTTTGCTGACATTATAAAATGAAATGCGTGTAGATATTTTATGTTTATCGGGTGGTATGTTTGTGATTATGACAACACAATTTGTGTGTGTGTGTGTTGTGCAACTTTTCGGTTAAAATTTTGCGACACATTTATGAACATTTTATGGTTTCGTTTATACAAATATACATTAATAATGACATGCCACATCCGTAACGCAGGAGGGTTGTTGCTATTAGCTATGAATGAATGTTGCAGTATTGCGGTTTAGGGTTTGTGTTAATTTTTTTCTCCATTGTGTTTAATGTTGTGTGATGTACACAGAAATTAAATTAATCGGAGAAAATGAGTTTTATTCATTTAAAAATTGGCTTTATTGTTGAGCCAGGTAATTAATTCATATAAATTCAATCTAAGTGGGATGGCTCAGGCTATATGTAGAGAATTTGAATCTAAAATTGGGATTTTTTTTTAATATTGAATCTTATCCGTTGACCTTTGTGTTGCGTTTACATGAAAACGGTGGTTCACTTCATTGAGAAGATAATTCTATCCTATTACGGAATTACCGTCCAAATGGTAAAGGTAATGCTTTTGGAACGGGAGGTCTCGGGTTCGAACCCTGTCTTGGAGTTAAATATTAAGTGTTTTTTTTCCGTGCGAAGTGGTTCGGATTCCACTTTAAAATGTAACTCTAAGAAGGCATCATTTTAAGGAATAATTGCTAAAAATTGTCGATTCAGTGAAAAAAACACTTCAAATGTTTAGAAAATTGATCGAAAGTATGAGAATTTGTGAAATTTGGTAGTTGCGCAGTGTGTTCAACTGAAATGTTGTTAAAGTATAAAGATAGAGGCCTCCACTGGCTGTACTAAAAAAGCTCTATAAAAAGGGAAGCCAAACTATTCGCAACATGAATCTCTTGGCTAATAATTCCATACGATATATAAAATAACCTAATGAATTTGGAAATATTCTTACCAACATCAAGCCGGAGATGGGATATTCTTTTCGGAATAAAGAAGTGCTCAAAAATATTCTAAGATATGTTGCTTAATTTTTAAAGGGAATCCAGTTTCTTTCTCAAATAACTGTATTGCAAGGAGCAATTAGGGAATCAGATATATTTACATATGCGAGATTTATCAAGATTAAACAAATTGGACCATTATTTTATCGAAAAATCTTGATAAGAAGTAAAATGGCCCGAACTTAAATTTCCGATAATTACCTACTAATAAAAATCGGGGGAAAAAACTCGTACTTAACTTCCAACCATATCCTTTCCATTTTTTTAAGCGTATAAGCTGAAAATTGGCAGATTTTAAAATGTCATTTCTCCGATTTTGCTCAAATTTGGAATAGGAGTTTGTTTTGATGTTCTATCAAAGTGGTTTTTTGGAAATTTTTAAAAAAAATTTTTTTTTCAAATTATGGGCAAAGTAAATTTCTGGTATCTTGTTCAAGACGTTAAGCTTTCTACCGTATCTTGAAGAACACCAAAGCGATTTTGATAAGCTTTTTTTGTTTGATAGCTTAGTAATAATACAAAATTAAAAAAATTTTAATTTTTTGAAAAAGTACCGATTTCAGGATTTTTGAATTTTTTGATATACCAAAAGCACCAATTGTCAAAAATTGCATTTTTTCCCGGTCGGAGTCGGGAGTCGTTTTGGTTTTAGTTTATAAATCAATTTTTGAGCCAATTCGAATAGAATTTCAGAGATTTCCAAAATCTGCCTATTTTCAGCGAATTCAATCGCATATTTTAATGGTTGAGACATTAACAGTTCATGAATTGTCTACTGATATAATTAAAAGTCCACCATCTATCTATATGCACACTATTTATTCTACTCTGACTAGGTTATGTACCTATATATACCTATAATATATATCCACAATTAAATTGAGGATTAAAATAGTTTTCCTGTACTATTTATTTCCACTTTATAAAAATATCACGTATAGCCCGAGTGAACCAGAAGCGCATACCAATTTCGATTGCAATTGAGAATGCTATATAGCCGAAAGGCTTTCTCCTTAATCAAATGTTGTTTTTTTTTTTTTCTTCTCTCTAGAAAACCAACTTCTTGCATTATTATTTGTTATTCTTGTTGCTTGGTTTGTTTATGTTTTATTAAGTTTTGATAATATTAGGTAAGCAACAGCAACAATATAAAAACAAATCAATTAATTTCAGTTTCCTGCGGCCAAGAATTCGTTATGTATATAGACATTTTTGAAGTTAAATTCGGATGTAATGTAGAGAATTAATACCCCAAAAAAATGATAATTTCTCCCCTTTAATATGTTATACTGCAGATCTGTAATTGTGAAACAAATCATAGAGAATGATTAGCTGACCTTTTTTTTCTGGTTTTGTTTTGTTTGTAGAAGGAGTGATCTAAGATAAACTATAAATATAAAATTACGTTGAGCTAGCAGCTGGTGTTTAGTTTGGAAAAAAGCGACCAGCAGCCATCGCAACGTCTTGAATTGATCTTTTAATGATTTACTGTGAATTTACAAAAATGATGAACAATTGTGTTTGGAATGAATTGTGCGAGGATGTTTTGGATTGCGTTGGAAATTAATTCGGTTCGAGATGAATTATCCTGTAAATTAATTATCTTGTAGGTGAATTATCCTGTAGAAGAATTATTCTGTAGATGAATTATTTTGTAGATAATTACTTTTAAGATGGTTTACCTTATCGATGAATTATACTGTAGATGAATTATCTTATAGATGAATTATCCTATAGATAAATTATCTTGGAGTGGAATATCTTATCTTATAGATGAATTATCCTGTAGATGAATTATCCTGTAGAAGAATTATTCTGTAGATGAATTATACTATAGATGAATTATCCCGTAGATTACTTGTCCTGTGAATAAATTGTGATGAGAACTAATTGGGTTTCGGATGAATTATGTTGGGAATGAATTCTTGTGTAAATGGATTATACCATAAATGAATAATACAAGATGATAAAAATTCATTTAAAAGTTAAAGATTATCAAAATAACCTGCCCGAACAATCAAAAAAATGTCATGTCATCAAATTGTGACAATGTGGTCGTATTTATGTCATGTTGTGATGACATTTTTTCCATCATAATTTGTCAAAAGTTTAAAGTCATAATTTGTCAAAAATATATGACAAAAATGTCACCTTTATGTCATATAAATGTGCCTGTCACATATATTGACAAAAATATGACACTATAATATCAGATCAGATGTGGCAACAATGTAGTCACCATTTTTATCGACACAAATTTGTCACACACAATTCACACGTCATTGTTTCGACGACAATTTGTTAACCAGGTCGTTGTACAGGTGATATCCCTGTTTTTGACCAAAAAATGAATGTAATAATGGTCGATATTACACAGTCCAACAATTTTTGGCCAACAAACCGGTTTTTACAAGGAAAGTGTTGGCCATTTTTTCTTTGCTTTACGTTCCGCTTGTCTATCAATAAAACCGGTTTGCTGAACAAAAATGTTGGACTGTGCAATACCGACCAATAAGTCACATATTTATTTCAGACTATTATATATACATACACTACACATACATATCTATATCGACTACACATAAATACCTATTTAACATAATTTCTTGTATAATAAATTATTATATGCTAAACAGTCAGTCAAACAATAATAATATGATATAACTATGAAAATGAATACTAATTTATTGCAAAGCCCCCATAAGTGCAAAACTTTCTCTAGAATATACACTCGAACATACACTTTAGTTATTAATTCAATATCTCCATAGTTAGTCAACTGTTAACAAATTTATGATATAATGAAATACTTTGGGCTCTTTCTTTAATAAAATGCCGCAAGCATAGTATTACTACATACATACATACATACCCAAAAACAATATGTTCTGCCATTAATCATAACTATACCGAGTATTAAAAACATATTAAAATAATGCAATTAAAAGGAAAGTAATTTTCTACTTAAGCGATTACTTACGATAAAATTATATTGTTTGCAGTAAATAAAGTCTTGTATCGACTATTATATGTAACATGGTGGTTGTTCCTTGTTTTAAAAGTTTTACCCCTATTTTTTTTTTTTTTTTTTTTTGATTAATTACGTTCAGACCTGGTACCTCCATGTACAAAATTAAGCTTTTTACTGGCTTCGGTTTGAACGTTTATTGCATCTGCTTTTAATTTATTAAATTGAAAAAATAATTTATATTTTCTTTGTGTTTTTTTTTTTTTTTTTATTTTATATTTTCATTTTATTTGAAACACAGGAAAAACTGTTTAATAAAAAGTTTATAGTACGTAATATTGGGGGTTGTTTGATTATTATTTTATGTGATTAGGGTGTCGTTAATTTCGTAAATAATTTCTGACAAACTTTACTTTTAGGTCAATGCCGGCAATACTAATAAAATTTATTAGCACAAATTTTGGTTTTTGTCACGAACTTTATAAAATATTTACTTATTAGATATTTATTATGAACATTAATTCTATATACACTCAAACCTGTTTTTGTGCGGTGGATAGAAATCGTATAAAAAAGAAAAATCGAACAAAAACCGGTTTAGAGTGTATTATGTAGTGTGATGGACATTTTTCATTTTCCACAGAAAATTTTTCACGTACCGCATAAAACAAAAAATAGCACAAAAACAGGCTTGACTGTATAAAAACCAATAGAAATTATATAAAATGGATTACAGCGTTATAACGGTAGGTCGTGGAACTTTTTTGTCTATCAATAAAATCTTTATTTTTTTATTCTCTATAATTTTTGTTATATTCAATTTTACTCTATTCTGACTATATTCCGAGTAAATGAATGGTTTACATGGTGTAGATGTGTTTTCTTATTTCGACTTAAAATTTCACAGAGAAAGATAATGGTGGTATATTTCTTTTTCTACGGTGAATATTCTTAACTCCATACGAAAGTTCTAATACACTTTTAAGATAATACTGGTTTAAAAAGGATCTAGTTAAGCGTAAATTAATGGTGGAAATGAATGAGATGTGGCTATTTTAATTGGGTGGAAATTTGGTTATTTATCAATTTTTAAAAATCTCCTAACGATTTAGTGTTATTTGGTGTGAAGTAATGTAGAGTATATTTTTCTGCTAATAACCGATCTATCTTTTTATTTGTCTTCCAATTTCGTTATCTTATAACTCACAAATTATTTTTTATATAAGTAAAAAAATTGGTAAAAATTTATTGGATAATTTTTAAGAGTATAAAGTCGAACATTCCTTCTAAATGAGCTTTCGAGAATTTCTTAAAAAAAAAATTATGTTTTTCGAAAAAATTGATTCAATTGTGTCCTACAATCCTTTATTTGGTCCTAATATTCAAGTTTAACAGTTTTTACAACCAGCAACGAAGTGAGTAAATTTTGTAGAAGAATTCAAAAAATTAGTTAGCCTTTAAATCGAAATATTAAGGCTTTTGGGTTACGGTCACATAAAATATCAGTTTTTTAACATTTGTGTAGGTAATTTTGATATTTAGCCACCATATAACTGCTGTGATATAAATAGTACGTCATAAGCTGTTTCTCTCTTTCTCTCTTTCTCTCTTGTTCAATGGGTAGAAGAATATCCTCTTCGTTCAGACATTTATTCTATATACATACTATTACTATAGTAATAAATGTTTTCCTGTCATATTTTCAGACGTGAGATGACGGTGCCTGAGATGTTATTTTATTAAAAATATAAAATTTCTTTATTTCTAAGTTGCCAGCATTTCTTAAATATCTTCTCCAAATGTATATACACACAAAATGTTGTATATAATGTAGTAGGTATGTACATCCACAAATACATAAATTTGTAAAATAGAATAAAAGCTTAGAAAATTTACATTTTTCCTGCATCACACCTTACATTGTGTTATACACATTAAAATGTGTTCGCATCATTTTCATTTTAAAACTTTGTTGTTCAATGTTGAAATTTACACGAATTACTTGATGGGATTAATGCCTACTAACTCTCCCATTATCTATACATTATATATTATATATATATATATATATATACATATATAAGATTATTCCTGAAGATGTATATACAAAGTACTATAAATTTCATGTTTTACGGAATAATTCAAATAGATGATAATCTACGTTCTACCCATTAACAACTACCCATCCACCGATCCTATTAATTAAAACAGAAAGAGCTCATGAGATTATCCATTATCTTCAATTATTGTGATTACAGCAGTTAATTTAAACATAAGGATTCAGACAAATGATGGATAAGGATGCGAGTTTAAATTAGTGAAACAGACAAGGGTGAGCAAAGTTTCCCCAGTTGGGAAAGACTTGTGAAATTGATTGGAGGTAAACTGGAAAATATATGAAAATTTATTGGTTTTTTTTTTTCAACAATATTTTATTAACATATACCAATATATTTTGGGTGTATTTGAGTGTGTGTGTGTGTATATATAAGTATGTATGTACATAGAAAGAATTATGTATGTAATTCTTCATAGTAACTACACAACTACATAACGAATCGGTGTATGACTAAAATATTTACATTTTAGAATCTACCAACTCATAGACTTTTTTTTTTATAATGAAACAAAAAATAGGCTACCAAAAGGAGGCGACGTAGCTTCCACTCGTATTTGAATTATGAGAAAATGAACATTTTATAGTAATTTTGTATAAGGGATCATCAAAAATGATGAATAACCAAAAATAAAAACCATTTTGTATTTGTTTTTTCTCCAGATGTGTATGGTCCTGTGAGGGTTAAGGGTAAGTGAAAAATGATGGCCTACTCTGTTAAAGAACGCAAAATTTAAAATCTTTTTAGTATTCATAATTTTTTTTTCCAAAATCATATAAGAAATATGGCAAAATTAGCATTTTGTAGTAATTTTGTGTGGAAGGGTCTTTTAGGGATTAAAAGTAGGTCAAAAAAATTGGCCTACTCTCTTAAAGAAAGGAAAAAATTAAAAACTTTTTAGTATTCATAATTTTTTTTTCTAAATCATATAAGAAATATGACAAAATTAACATTTTGAAGTAATTTTGTATGGGTGGGTGGTCTTATAAGGGTTAAAAGTAGGTCATAAATGATGACCTACTGTTATAGAGCGTATAAATTAAAAGCTTATTTGTATTAGTAATTCTTTTCCAGAATCATGTAAGAAATATGACAAAATTAGCATTTTGTAGTAATATTGTATTTGGAGGAAACATATAAGGGTTAAATGTAGGTCAAAAATGACGGCCTACTGCTATAGAACTAAAAAATTAAAATCTTGTTTGTATTTATCATTTGTTTTTTAAAAATTCATATAAGAAATGTGAGAAAAAGCCTATTTGTTAGTAATTTTATTTATAATTAGGGGAGGGTCTTATAAGGGTTAACGGTGGATTAAAAATTATGCATTTTTTGCATAGATAATTTTTTAAAAATTTTTTGCTAATTATTAGGAGATTACACAAAAAAGACGATTTTTACACACAGAAAAAACATTTCAATGGAATGGGGTTCGAATGGATTTTTTCCACTTAAAGCATCTTGGGACCATATAAACCGTACTGTCAAAAGTTCAAGTTTCTGGTTTGAATTTTTAAAATTTTCCACTGAAAACGTTGCTTCTTTATTTATTTATTGATTTTTTTTTTATTTAGTGTGTGGAAGTAAAATCTTATAATTTCAAAATTTCTTTAAATATTCTGGATGATTTCTTGAAAAAATATCAAAAAATCAGATTACGTTTTATACACAACCAAATATAATGTTGCTTTGAGAGATACCCATCAATGAAAACAAACATTTTTACATACTTATTTGCTTTGTGCCCCCGCGTTCATGTGAATGCCTTTCATGCTTATTTATATTTGTCAAATAAATCTTAAAAAAAAAAAAAGAAAAAAAAAATCACCCCCCCTATATATCCACCATGTGTATATAGCCAGATTTGTATGCGAATTGTATGTCCTTTGATAGAAAACTTGGTAGATAAAAGCAGACGATATAGCAAACTTAAGACTTAATAAGTCTTATCCCCCATGATCTTTATTTACTTACGCTCAGTTTAATAGTCAATCCACTAGAAGATTATAACTGGGCTGATTCTATATTCTATAACATATATAGAACGTTAGTATAGTTGTACTCCTGCACGTTTTGCAGATGCATATCTATCAAGTGAAATATTTTCTTTCTTTTTCTTTTTTTTTTCCTTTTTTTTCCTTTTTTTTGGAAGCTCCAACTTTATAGACTTGTAACGTGTCAGGAGCGAAATAAAGTTGTTACAAAATGTTCCAAAATTTATTGCTTTTTCTGATAGTTTAATTGAATTAAAAAAATATTTCATTTAAAATTGACGATTATCAAATGATTACCCTCAGAAATATGGACGACGTTATTTGGTGGAAAATTGTTTAAAAATTTTCCCTATTCTAGAAAATTCCACATCTCAATGGTTATCCAGTGTTTATAATTGGAGTTTCTCATATATGGAAATATTTCTGTAAATTTTACAATATCAGTGGTCAGACATTAGTGGATCGTCACGAATTTTCTGTGTTCCCGATCCCTTTGCGTGTGTGTTAATTTTTCCGACTCCCTTAAACACTTCACGGTGTCTGCATTATAGTTTGTTTCATTTGGTCCGGCCATCTATATTCTTATAAGCAAGTCGTGAACTGAGTATCCAAGCGCCGGGGCGAAAGCCCAACTCTCCTGTCAGTTCTGTGATAGCTAAGCTACTCTGGGAGTTAAGTTATACGGAGGCTTCTTTATCGATACAAAAATGTTTATGGCTAGTAAATCAGAAAATATGCCAGCAGCCATTTTGTTTCTATTATTGAAACCATATTGTTTGGCGTTCCTAATTCTTCGTCCGAATTCTGTCCTAAATTTAGCAATAAACCGATCTCAGGGTGAAAAATACCAAATATCAAATAATAATTAGTATTTTACAGTCGCATACATACAAAACATCTCACTTTAAAATTATCTAAAAATCAATTAAGTAACTAAAAATCATTGTAAATCTACACACCGAAAAAAAAACAAACAAAATTTATGAACCAAAATTGAAATCGATCCCTAATAGTTATGAACAAACATAGCGAAAGTTTTTTTTTTTTTTTTTTTTTTTTACAGTGCTTTCGTTTTGTGCTTATACCCTTTTCAGAAGAATTACCAACATTAATCCCTTTATCCTATACACAGGTTTGGCGCCCTTATAAACGAGAAAATGTAAATAAACAGGCTATGAATACAAAATTGACTAAAAAATTAGATCTTTTGCTGGTAAATATGGTAAACTGCGAAACTTACAAAGGGAATTTTTAAATGAATTATATAAAGTATTGCTTTGATCATAATTAAAACAATATTTGTTTGCGAGGTGGTTGGTTTTCTGTACATGTATAGGAGTTACGTACCCATTATGAATAAAAATTGCTATAGAAACAATTTTCAATGTCGTACATTATGTATGTGTCGTGTGTTGTAGGCTTTAATTTCCTCGTTTGCATATGTCGACTTTTATAAATTTACGTTATCCATAGCAAATATCAACGTCAACTGAATTTAAAGCAGTGTTGCCATATCAACATATTTTAAAATTGGCCTCAAAGGAAATTAAATTACGCTCAGCGATCAAGAAATGTAGAAGTGCAGTGATTTAGCTACAGATGGGTTAGTGAATTCGTTGGCCAAATATTTATGTCAAACAAACTGAATAAAACTACAAAAAGCGTCAAATCAAACGAAATTATGTAACCGAAAATGTATAGTCGTCGCTCACGTGCCGATAACGGATACGAGAATGGTGTGTTTGCTTCTAATTTATTGTTTAATCTTACTTTGTCCGAAATTACAATGCCAGTCGTTGAATGTGATTTTTGCATAACCCGATTCGATGGTAATTGCTACGTTGGGCGCCATTTTAATATAATTTTATTTTTAATTCTTATTTATCTGATTCGATGGTTGGCCTAACTTTATTTTACAATCATTGCCTCTTTTTACATATATTCCAATACGAAAATTATTACTGACCATTGTGAACGCACGAATTATTACATATCAATCATAACACAAATATGTGACATCTGTCATCGAATCAGTAAATCAGGAAACATACACATATGGTCAATTATTGGCATGGACAATTAGTTAGGGGCAGTGTGTATAATTTCCTTTACCGTTATCACTTTTCTGTTTCTTTTTTGTTGTTGTAAAATTGTGGATCTACACGGTCAGATAAAATTAAAATCTTAAAACCAAGCATCGAACCAACTTTAAATGTTATTGTAGTAGGGTGGTGTTCAACGAATTTTTGTCATTACATAGATTCTGTTTTCTTCTAATATGTTTTAATGATGATTTCAAACAATTATTAATTATCAGTATAATAATAGGAGTTTATCCCAATAATATTAATTAATATAATTATCCCCTAATTAAACATGATCATATTTGGGGTTTTTATAATGATTTGTATGGATAAGGGTTGTTACGAAGAAAATAATTGCGAGAACCGTTAAAAATTTGTAAGTGACCAGAGTTTCTTGGGCATGTAGTGAAAAAAAAATGTAAAAATGAATGGGAATTTAGACACTTATGGTGAAATCGAATTATTACGGGTGTGACACTTTATTATATATGTAAATATATGTAGTAAGTAAAATATTCATGTAAGTATGTATATGTAGTAGGTATGAAAACCAAACGTGGTGGTTAATTAATTCTATATCTGGGACTAGGTACATTATCTATATACAGTACGTAACAAAAGTATATCTACCCCTCATGGCAAAATATAATTAGTCTAATAAATGACAACCAATCAA
>JANSTT010017223.1:0-17960 GCA_026745375.1 Platyura marginata
GTGGAAAAATCTGGAGAAAATTAAGGAAAACTTTTTTTTACAAGCTTTTTTTATTATTGGACCAATTCCTTTATTTAGAATTAAATGTTCTATAAATGTCTGGAACAATACTTTTTCCTACATACTATCTTTCTATAAGATATTTGTCAATAAACTTTGCCGTTTTGATTTTCAAGCACTTTTTTTCTCTTCACACCGCCCTAACTTTTTACCTATGGGACCTATATTTATTCCAGAATAAACTTTGGACTTTACCTATACATGGTATTTTGTATGAAGATTTGTAAACAAAAAAAAACACTGTTCGTTCGTACAACGACACGAGGGGCTAACGAAAATATGCCCTTCTGAAGTAAATTTGTTAACGGCAGAAGAAATATGTCGATGTGTAGGTTTATATGAGATACGATTTTGCATTTGGTGGATATTATTTTATTGTTATGGAAATATGTGTATTCTGTGTCTAATTATTTAATTAAAATATAAAATAGTTCCACAATTATAAAATATGTACCACCAGCCGCCACTGCTAAAAATGCAATAAAATGGATAGTTATATAGGGTTGGGGTCCAGTTTTTTGCGATTTTGGGAACGAATCTTCTCATAGAGCTTATTATAACTTTGGTAAAAGTCGACCGATTTTAAAGGGAAGAAAATTGATAACTATTAATTATATATAATTACATGAGAACTATGAAAACTAAATTATTGTTAGATAAACAGTCTTTTCATTTTAAGATGATTTTTTTTTTTACAATTTAATAACCGATATACCGATTACGATCAGTACATTTTATTGATAGACCTCAATATTGGGTACATTTGGGTACATTTTATTGATAGACCTCAATATGATTCATAGCAACACATTTTTTGTGGTGGCTTGTTTAAAAAAAAGTTGATATAATGCCCATCCCAATATTTTTAAAAATACTTTCATTTAATATTTTGGTTTATTTAAAATATTTAAACATTTTGTCTATGTATTGGATTGTTAGCAATATGGTAAATATATATTTATCTAAAGTTGAAATTCACTTACATCGATTAGAGAAGGAAAGCTATTGTAAATAGTTAACGTATATTTTTTTTATTAAGTAATTTATGTAGTCCGTATTATTAATTTTATTTATATAGAATAAAATAATTTGAATTTTTTTTTTAAATTTGACTTGGCGCACATATTTTTTTTTTCTTTCATTTTTTTAAAATTGATTATAATATTTTATTTTTATACTTATTTTTTAAATATTATTTTTTTTTGTGTATTCTGGATTACTATTACATTTATATATCATTGATTAAAGGTATCCAAGTGTTGCATACGTTTTGACGAATGGTGCATCTGTTGACGATGAAACATCACTGAAATTAATAAATGTCTTGTGATAAATGCATTTCTGAGATGAATTTTTGAGTATTTTAGAAATATTCCGACTGTGAATTAAAAAAAGTTTATTCTTATTTTGATTGAGAATGTTGTCGTCTCGTCTAATAAAAAAGGCAGACATTGCTAAAAATCATAATGCACCTATTAAATAGAATTGTTGCTTGCTTTGCTTAAATAAAAAAAAGGTATAGGCTTTACAGCAGAAATATCTTTAGTGATGGCTAGCATAAAAGTTAGGTATATTATATTGGTTTTATTATATCGGTTTTATAATCGGTTTCATCTTTAAAAAAAAGAATTGAACAATCCTAAACTTTTTCTTTATAGTGAGTGTGTTTTTCTAAAAAAAAAATGGGAACTGAAAAGTCCTGAAGCTAAATGCCAAAAACTACGAATTCCTAATAACTTGCCTGTCGTGCTATTTCATCATCATTTTTGATCTTCCTATAACTAGCTGTAGATGACAATCGAATTTTTTTTTTAAATCGTTGCCAGTTTACCTAAAATAACATTTAATTGAAAAAAATGGTTAAGATACCTATAGCCGATTAAATTCACAATATAGGGTGAGTTAATTTTGGTATTTTTCTTATTATAATTATGACCAAATTTAATCCACCCTAATTTACATATTAGCTCTGCAATTTGATAATATTTTCTCTGGTAGTACTTTACAACACAGAATAATTTCACCCTTTTTTTGTACTTACTCATCTTCCCAAGGACAAACAGCATTTCTATTTTGTGGATCTTCACTTTGTGCTATTGTGCTAGCATCCTTTTCAACTTTAACATCATGCTCTCTCTTTTTTCGTTTCTTTTTATGTTCAACACTATCCGGGGTCGTCGTAGCAGTAGAAACTATCTCTGGTGTTTCCGTATCCGGTTCATCATCTGTTGGATCTATTTCCACTTCAGCTAAGGGCGCAATAGATGGTGCTGGTGTCGGTGCTGGTGCAACACAACCAGTTGCCAATATTTCACCCTCAGTTGAAATATCATATTGAAAATCATCAGGTGGAATACATTCCTGATATTCATCTGTAGTTGGTGAAAGTTCTTCCTGTGAAATAAATTTATCATCATAACATTGCACATCTAATTTAATTTGCTCAGTTTGATTGATTGATGATGTTGTTAGCGTTGTTATTGTTAGGTCTTCCGTTTCCATTATAGCTAAATCCTCCTCCCCAATTGGACAAACAACATTTATCGTTGGGGTTGTTCCGTACGTCATTATTGGGGTCAAATCAACACTAGCAACTAATTCGGCACCGGATGATATTTGTAAATTATCACTTTCATTAGTTTTCACTAAACTTAATTCATTTGTTTCATTCAAATTGTTTAAAGTTTTTATATTATCGTTTAAATTTGTTTCAATTAATTGTTCTTGTGGACATTTTTCGCTATTTTCTTCTGAAATTGTAGCTGGTAACATATGTAACTCTTCTCTATCCTCGAAGCTCATTGTACTAGACAAGTTCAATGATAGCTGCGGTGGATCGGGTTTTTCCGATTTTTGTATCAACAATGTTGGTGATTGTATAGTTGTGGCAGAGCTGGTCTGTTGTTGTCGAAAGGAAAATTGTAGATCAGACATTCTGAAAGTTATTTATGATTATAGAATTGTACTGCTTATTTTCTTTTAAAAACGTTTTAAAAATTTAGTACATGTTTGTTTCCGTTACATAGCTCAATGTAGTAAGTTTAGCTAGTTTAACAACTAGTTAAATATATTTTTTAGTACTAAATATTAATTTGCAGTATGTACTAAATAAGTATACCTGTATAGTCAATTTTAATAAAGTTAACAAGACACTCACCTAGGCGCAACAGTCATTGATGCTCTTCTATGTTCCGTATTTGCCGGTGTTAATCGTTTCGAGCTAAACAAATCACAATCAAGCGTATTTTGACGTAATCCACATGACCGTCGCATTCGATCTGATACTTCACTAATATCTGACGAAGAACTTCCCGATTCAATAGCCGAATTATTTCTAGATCTAAAATTTATCATTTTATTTTTACAATTCCCATATTTAATATACATACAAACCTGTTTACTACTGGCTGTTGTACAGTAACTGGTTCATCATTGTCCCATGGACAAACTGATACGGAAACGGCTGTTTCAACTGGTTCTGCTACTTCCCACGGACAAACAGCACACGCTGTAGCTTCTAATGTTGGTTCTAAACTATCACAAACGGTTTTTGATACGTCCCTTAAAGAAGAAATTAATTACTTCGATATAATTTATATAATTTTTGGAAAAAAAAAATTTTGGTTTTAATTTTTTTTTTTTTTTTTGGTTTTTTTTTGTTATATTTACACAGTACAATTAAATAAAATGTTTACAAATGTACATATTGTTATAACGTTTAGTTTGAATCTAATGCACCTTTTCCATGATTGTACCAGTAAAAGAAGAAATCTTATGGAGTCATTTAAATCAACGCCTTCTATGTTAATTGTTACATATCCTCATTCTTCAAGTACCTAGATAGCAAATATTTAGTACTCTTTTCGAACAGAGTTTAGTAGACAAATACGGAGTTTCTATAATCTATATCATTTCGAATAACACCAGAACCATTAGTTATGTATTATACTGTATCTAATTACCGTTTTGTACTAAAGTGTACTAACAAATTTGGAACAAAGCTATAAATTCTTTTTTGTTTGTTATGACAATTGGCTGAGTTAAAATAATTGCAATGAAATTTTTCCTCAAACATCAACAACATTGTGCTACGGGGACGATTTTCTATTTATTTTTGTTGTAGTTTGGTTTTTTTAAGAAATGTAAAAATTGTATTTTATGGGAATTAGTGCATTAGATAAATATCTTATTATAGATACAAAATAAGTATAATAACATTACAACAAAAATGCTTGATTATTTAAATTAGACAGTTAATTTAGATACTATATATATATAAAACCATTATAATACTTAATAACCTTTTTTAAATACACAAAATAAACATTTATATTCGAAAATTGTTTTCAATTAGTCATGCTTCAATTTGCCACGATCAATTATCGCAAATCTACTAAATTATTACTGATCTATTTTGAAATACAAATAATATTAAAATATATATATTGGCATGTCGCTGACAATTTATCTTACAGAATATTTATCTCATAGACAATCTGGCTCAAAGAAAACTTATCTCAGACGACTTCCTAAGATAGCAATTTTTTTATGGTACATTATTCTGATATAAATTGTTTTTAACAGGTGATAATTGTTTTTAACTATGTATGTCTGTTTAATAATAATTTAGACTAACATTGGCAACACCAAGAGACAGTGTCGCTTGCTTTAGGTGTGAGAATTTGGTTTTTTATCTGTTTCTGTGAGGTTTTTCTTCTCTGTTATTTTCTAATCTCTTTTTGCTTTCTTATTAAATAATATTTTAATAAAATCATAGTAAATTGAAACACGACCAATTGATTGCGACAAATTAAAGCACAATGAATATTGGTGATTTTTGTATAATATAATAATATAAGTTGTGTGTAACATAATTAAATTCATTAAATTTTAAAACAAAAGCTTATATGAGTTAACTTTTAAATTTTACAACACAAATATAAAAAAAATCGAAACCGTTTTGTGACGACAGTATAAATTCATTGGCAACATTTATGTGTATTATGTATATTTTAAAAATAATACAGTGGCGTTGCTTGAGAATAAATACCTTAAAGAGTGTTGAAGATTAAAATATATATATTTTTTTAAATCTATTTAAATAAATTTTGCTTATAAATACATTTTATTTACAATGCATTTATAAGCAAATATTAACGACCAATATATACCACATTGAACATAGATATAAATTATCTACGTTAAATGTGTTAAAAAAAAAATACTAGTTCCTGATAGGTACTGTTTAGTTAGGTAGAAACATTATAAATATAGAAATATGTAATTGAAAAAAAAAACGAATACTATACATTAAATTTTTTTCTTAAATCTACTAGAAGGGTACTAGAATTAACAGTTATTTTCTGAAAAAAAAACCGTTACAAATTTTACCAGCGTCGCTTAGATTCTTTTATTCTTCTTGAATTGCCTAATTCTAATAAATATTTGGAACCACAAAAAATAATCAAAAATCGTGCGATTAACAATCTAATCAGATAAGTTTTAGTAGATGAAGGATTAAAGAATTATCGCTGAAGAACGACGAAAGTCTATAGTTGTTAGGTATTTCAAAGAATATTGTTGGCGCCCAACGAGGGTGCACAATTCAACACAATTAAGTTAAAAAATATTGGTAAGAAAAATAGAATTATTCAGAAAAAATAACGTTTTTTACAAAGTACTGTTGATGTAATTAAATATTTAGAACATATCGACATTAGTTATAATGACATTCGCTCCACCATAATTACGAAACATATTAACACGGCTACACCTACACGAGCTACACAGTTATAAAAAATGTACAAAAGTGATCTATTTAAAAATAAAAATAAAAATACAAAATTTTAGTTGTTTAATAATAGAATCAAGAGAGCACAAAAACGGCAAAAAGAGTTTTTTTTAGTCTTCTTACTGATATTTAGAAATAGCATCTTGGACTCCAGTCGTTGTGGAGGTTAAATTTTGTTCTTCCATTGTGGCTGGCAGAGCTAACCCACCAGATGGCATATCGCCCCTGTAAATCACTACACTGAGAAAAAAAAATATAAAAAAAAGATGTAAAAAACAAACAAAACTAATTCCAATATGATGAATGTGAACTTATAGATTTTTGTTTCAAAAATATATAGAAAAAATATTATGAACTTGCAATATCAATTAGACAATGTACATATACTAACCTATATGGTATATCACTTAAATTACTTTGGCTGTGTGAATGTGGCACTTTATTGGCACCATCTTTAACACCAGATACAGCTAATTCATGGGCTGAACCCGATAAACTACGATCACTTCCGCGTCGTCTGGCCAAAGTGCCCGGTGGTGGTCCAATACTTGTTCCAGGTATCTATTATTCGATTAATATCAATCAACATATCAATTGACAACTTTTATTTTTTTGTACCTGTTGTAACAAAGCTTGAATTGGAGGTGCTGTGGAACTTTTCTTTTTAGGAACACCAAATCCGAAAAATCTCTTTTTGTGTGATGGTTGAATTCCGGTTGCAAGTAGGGATTTGTAATGTTCAGATCTAACAAATCTGGGGTAACAGTCTTTTTTCAATAACAAGGCATAAATATGTTCGGCAGCAGCATCAAATGTATATCGACATGGTGTTTTAAGGCTCTGCTGAACTTTTTCCATTGTTTTACCGTCAATGTTAATTTCACATGGTGCACCTGGTTCTAGAAACTCTCTGCAAAATTCCATTGAAAATTATTAAAGATTTCAATTATTGTATAATAAATGTAAATCGTACTCATAGATTTCTTTGACTTTTCTCGATATCTGTGAATGAGCTGATCGTCGCAAATCATTAACAGCAGTCCAAAATCTTATATTTTCATGTGAATACTCTTTTTTCAAATATGCTGTAAATTCTTGCAGTCCCGTCGGATCTGACACCAATTCTTCGATCGAAATGGACCAACGTTTTACACGCTTTTCGGTCGGAATATCAACTATGGTGCTGTTTAATTGCCAAAAGGCAATATCTTCGGTAACCCAAGGATTTGACGGTAATACAAGTTGAATGAAATAATCATAATCGTCAAATGTCTCGCAATATTGAACTAAACAGTCGCATGCTTGAGACATTTTCATCCTCGTTCGACCCATTGATCCTTTTAAATAATCAACTTCACGCTGCAAGTCTTCAGCTGTTCGACGTCTCGGTTTACCTTGACGATCTCTCGATGGAACCGGACATGGTTCTAATGGTGTAAATTGTCCTGGTGGGGGACGATGTACACGCCAATAGGCTCGTTCCTAGTAACGTTTTTTCGAATGTTGAGAACAAAAAAATAAATAAATGTTAAAACTATAATTACTTGAGAGTCACCAACAATTTTATCCCCTTTTTTCCGATCTTTGGCCAATTTCACTTGTTCTTCAGCCTGCATTGTAATAAAGTCCCATTTGGCTTTTAAATTTTTATGTAAACTTGCTAGAGCATCGCTTTCATATTCTTCAAGACCATGTCGTTGTTTGTTTCGTAGCGAACGTTTTGCTAAATAAATTGCATATTCAACATTATCGGGTGCTTTATGTTGCCATGGCCAATAATATGGCGTTTGAAATCTGTATAATGAGGAATCATCTTTGACAACAAGGGTTTTTGAATCGTTGACTGGGAAAAAATAACCATGAAGACATAGTTGATTGGCTATACTGAGAGCTTCTGATTCTTCAATAGTTAGTCGTTCCATCATCCACTCAATTAAATCGTAACCTGTAATGTGGTGAGAAATGGGTTTTCATAGTATTTTTTTAAACTCAATTAAATTTTAACTTGTAATTGAGCAAAAATTGGGATTTTATATAGTAATTTTAAATTAACAAATGCAGATGTGGTCTAGACTGGAAAAATGTTTTGATTAATTAACTTATTTAAAATTATTTTTTTTAAACAATTTAGTGATGATGGACATATATTGGTGGAAAATTAAATCTTTAAATATATTTTCAATGAAAACAAATCTATTTCCCAATCTGGGACCCTAATTCTGTAAAAATTCAAGAGAAATGGAGAACGAGAGAATATGAGAATGATTTGAAAAACCCTTTCTCCCAAACTCTTAACTCTTACAACGACTTCTCACGACTAAATGAAACGTGAGAAAGTTTAACAGATGTTTCTCTTATCTCCTTTCTCTTTTCTCTTATTCAAGAATACAGAATACCATATTTGAGCAAATAAAAGAAAAATGGCCGTTTCTCACGTTTTCACTTTCTCTTATTGCTTACAGAATTAGGGCCCAGGATTGAAAATTTTTCTACAATATTTCATTAAAATATTTTTTTGTGTGTATAATTTTATACTTCTTATATTTCGTCGATTTCTACAATGGCTACGAATACGAAGCTACTACGATTATGTGTGTAATATTTTGTTTTGAAGTGTCGGTGCACCTTTTTCAAATATGGCTATCACAGGGGAGGTTGTGACATATACTCATACGGGTATATTATAATCCTAGTTTGCTGGTTTACTTTGAGTACTATTATTATTTAGTAGTGGTGGCGACCTTTGCGCCTCGCAGACACCATCTATAGTCCATAGCGTTTCCACTTGCAGTTTCCTCTACTACAGTTGCGTTTTGAGGATTGTGCTCCTCTAGTTCAAGTGCACCTGTTTCTACTGTAAATTTCCGCCCTCAGATTGTGTAAAAAGTAGTCCCCTTAAATTCTGTGTATCTCTCTCTCGCAAAAAGATTGGAGCAAGAACCAAGATGCTCTAGTGTTTCTTTAATTTCTGGTACTTAGCAGTGTCTGGTCAATCGCAATCAGATCGATTCAACATTCGTGCTCTTCCGTGAAACAGTGACCAGTGTAGATGCCAACTGCCGTTCTACACTGTGCTCTGCTAAGTTTGAGTAAGTTCCTTGTTTTCTTTAGGTTCTAATGAATAAATAAATTGTCAAAAATGCAATTTTTTAGGTAAACTCCTTGATGAAGCAATTTTAGTTGAGTTCTTTTGTGAAATTTCTCTAAAAAGATTTTTTTTTCTTACAAAAAAGCCAAAACATTAAAACAAGTGCTTTGTTATAACTTTTTTACGTAATTTGTTACTCAATTTATTACGTTGTATGTATGTATATCTATAGTCTATACCTTTTAGTAGTTGGTTTGCTTCTTGGAATATATTCTGCCATATTTTCTATAAAACAATTTTTCCGTTTTATAAAATCTATTTTTATATTTGTTAAAACTACCTACCTACCTGCAATTTTTCAATAGAAAACAATGTCTACTGTTTTCAATACAAAAAGTTCACTATGCCTGTCACTCATTAAAAGTATGGGGTATGGAAATTGATAAAAAAAAAAATTTGTTGGAAATAAAATGTACAATAAAGCTTTTTTCAATCAACAAAACAATTAACCTTAAAAAGACATTATATGACAGCCTCTTTTTAAAATAACATAAAAAAAAAATTGTATGCCACAATTTGTAGTCTATTCTTGTTGGTTGAGAGAACAAATAAGTTACTCATTTCATATATGTATGTATAAACCATTTCGTTACAGCCATATAACAATGCTATCGTTTCCCCTATATCTTCATAGGGTAGCCAAACAAAAAGACTATTCAACAATAGGGAAAGGGTAATTTTGCCCATATATATATGTATATATATGAAATACTTTTAGTGTTGAAATAGAATATCATATCTAATCTAACGAAATTTTCGAAAATGAAGAAATTAATGAAAACACAAAAAAAAAATGAAAATTAAAATAAAATGTCACTAATTAATCAATGCCATTTCTTGTTAAAATTTCCTTCATCTTAATTATATAATTTGCTACATTTCAAAATGCTTTTACATTGAACAATAGTTTTACGCTAGAGTGAACTTATAAGATTTTGGGTTTCCCCCCATCTAGAAGAAAGTTCAAATTGAAAAACGCTACTTTACAAATATATGTATATATACATACCAACACACTCCAACTCACTCATATTTTGATAGACTTCACCAGATGGGAGTTAAATAGAGTGTAAGAAGTAAGTGTTGTAAAGTGTGGAAATTAAGTGAGTTTCGTCAATTTTTTTTTTCTTGGTTTGCTTTTGATTAATTTATTGGTTGACATTTCGTAATTTATTTGATGCTTAACTACCTCATCTCCATTACACTAATTACAGTACTATTACCGGCGGTAATCTACCTTTATATGTAATTTATACGTCTACACGAGAAAATTACACGGGTATTGTTTTAATAATTTTGTAAAATTGTTTTTTTTTCTTTCTTTTTAATAAGTAAAAATGGAAAATATAAGAGTTTTATCATCATTTATAATTTTAAATGGAAAACTTTAAAAACAACAGGAGACATCGAAAAAAAAATGTTATTTTAAAAAATTTGATGTTGGAAATGTCTGATCAGACCTTTTTTCACACCGGTAACGTACTTTGATCGTTTCCATAACAACAGTAAATTACCGTCAGTACATTACCCTGGTAATGGAGATTTGACATTATACATTATACATTTGACAACCCAGTAAGAGCCCGTCTGATTATATGCAATATTTAAATTTAATAAAAATAAAAAATTACTGGCACAACCTACCAAGATAGAAATAGCCTGGTTGGATTAGGATTCAGAAGGTCGTCCCCAATAAGAAATCTAAGCCAACAATGATGTAACAAATCAGTTGTAGATTTTTATCAGGCTGATTTTCCAGACACAAAAATAGAATAATTATTATCATTTGATGTGAGCAATGTTTTTAATTTACATAGAATAAAAGGGTTGACCAGACCGAAAAGTTTATTCGAATCCGTTATCCGTAATAGACCGTTTAGTTGCTTTAGATTACATAAATACAAAAAATTAAAATATATACATACAAGAATTTGGAAAATGTAAGGATCCTGCAAAAAGGAAGCAAAACATGTTTTTAAACTAAACTTTTTACAAACAATGGTCCAAAAGACAACATTAAATATAAATGAAATCGAATTGAATTTGATTGCGTGTAGATTAAAAAAAAATTATTAATTTCCGTTCTTACCCACTTATTTCGCAGAAAACTAATTTCCTTAAAATTAAAATCCCAATTCGAAATGCTTTTGCAAAAGGGAAGATTATTCTGGAAGATGATTAATTAATAATAATCGGTTCAGAGAAAATGTTTTAGATTTGTTTTCGGATGTAAAAAAAATGTACGAAAAAAATGTTATCTTTTCAAAAGTTTAATTCATTTGGAATGAAGTAAATTCCGAGTCAGTGAATTAATAAAAACGTCATAAATATGAAATAGGGTAATAATCAAATAAACGATGGTACCAGACTGTCTTTACAAAATCAAAGTAGAAAATATTCCTTTATATTACTAATAGTTTCAGGTAACCTTCACATGACTGATGTTACAACATTGTATATTGTGTACCACAGGCGACCGTACCTAACTACACGAGTAAATTCTAAATTTAGATTTAGTCATAAACTTTTTTGCAAAGTAACCTTAGTGCACAACTGTAAGTTTTTCGTATTCACCTGTAAGTATGCATGATAACGAAAGTTTGATTTATCATACCTAAGCACCTATGTATTTTTCAAAACCTATCAAATGAATGTATAATTAATTGAATGTACAAAATGATTACGAGTTCGGCTAGAATATTTTGACCCGAAAATAAGACAGAGTTTGGTGTTTTTTTTTCGTACTTTGGTACCATTTAATACGAACAATTCCAACTTATAGTACTTTAGTACTATTTGATACGCAGAATTCAAATTTATTTAGTACTTTTAGTAGGTATATGGCTGTGTGAAAGAATTTCAACTCTTCAAAATACTTTCTCAGTACTCCAAAATAATAGACGTACCTAAATACTACTAAGAGACGACTAAATTGTATGCTAATAGTACTAAATTTTAGTAAACATTTAACGTGATTAGTTACGGTTTTAAGATTAGACGAGTATCAACTAAAAATTGTTATTGTTCTTCAGTTGAAGTACTAAATATACTTACTGCTGGTACTAAATACTTTTGGTTTTTTTTTATTTTAAAAATCTACTTGGAATAAATCTTATAAGAGTTTTTGAAAAGCCATAGAGATCATCTTTTTCTGCGAACAGCTCAATTTTGGTATCTTGGTACTGTTTAGTACCATATTTATCCCGAATCATCAATTTTTTTAACTTTCTATTTGATGGAGTTAATGCTAAACCTCTTGAACTCTACTAACCCATTAGACATTAGGTATACAATTGACTTACGAACAAAAATATTTTCTTTGGAAACTTTTTAATTTTTCTTAAGCTCCAAGTAACGGGGCAACTATTTATGCTGATCATTATCATTATTTTCATTGCTCTATATTTGGTGCACGCTATTGTCATAAAGTAAAATGGTTAATTATTTGAAACAGATGTGATTGGGCTTTATATTTTTATTATCCCTCAATTAAGCAATTTGCTTTAGTATATGGGGTGTGGGTGATTTTTATATTATATTTTTTGTTGTGTGAGTGGTGAGAAGAGTGTAAACGAGATTATAATTGCTCAAAAATATACATACTTCTAGATATGATTTTAATATTGTTTTAAATGGTTGGTTGGTAGGTAAATTTTATAAAAAAAATAACCATCGATAATTGGAAAAAAAACATTGGGCCCTATAACTGATTTTAAATGCTTATTCAGCTTATGTTCATTATACAATAGAATTCCCATCTGGTTTTCACTGTAGGTTAGGTACATATGTATGTATATATTTTGCTGGTTGCTATATTTTTGAGTCTCCCATCTCTTTTTGTATAAAATGCCTAATTTTTCGAAAATTGTGTATTCAGCTTTGCGTGCTATATTGAATGTTTGGATAATGAAAATAAATTGTTAAAAAAATATTTAACATTCAGGTGAAGCAAAGGCTTTTCTGATGAATTTTCAATCAATGAAATTATTAATTTATTATTTATATTTGCAAAGCATTAAATAATAAGAATCATTGATTATATAAATTTGCCTTCCTTTATTATGGTTGTTTTAAAAACTCTCACGTACTTCTCATCAGCTTTTAGCAGCGTCTTTATTTTTTCGTAATCCCTTTTCTTATTCAAATTATTTTGAAAATTCGGTATAAATGTTTGTTTTAATGCAAATCTATTTATATTTTATATAGGCTATAGGATGAATTGTCCTTCATTTTTTTATTTTTGGTTGGCCTATTTAAATATTTAATGTTCTGAAAATTTATTTATTTTGTTGACACCAATTTCACATTTTCTTTGTTGGCGTTTAGAGACACTTTTTTTTGGAGTTCAAAACAAGCCGAAAGAACACAAAAATCACCTCCAGCTAGAATCTCATTGTAAATTTGTAAATGTGTATGTATATGCAGTTAAATTGTACCACCTTTTTCAACAATCCTTCAGTAAAGTACATTTTCAAAGTCCATAGTTAGAGCATTGTCATTATATTGTAACAAAAATTTGAAGACAATTCAAAAAATTTCCTCTATTCTCTACTGACAGGAAGTAAGAAAAATTAAGAATTATATTAGATTGATTAAAATCATTACTTACGAAAGCACTTTGCTGTTCGGATGGTAGAAGTAGTTCAAGATATATTGGCCAGACTTAAGACTAAAAGCTTTATTACAGTGTTTTGGCTAATGATCGTTGGTATCATCCATAATCATTAGAAAGTGTTATGTGTGGTTCACTCACATTACGTTTCAAATTTTTGTATTTTTGACAAAGTTCTCATAAACCCGAACTAGATTTTCTCTCACCTAAATTGGCAGTAGTTACTTAATCTTTTACAGTAAACATAATTGTCAAGAGATTTAAGTGGGTAGTATTTGTTTTGATTATTGATTGTTATTTGATTGTAAGGGTACGTGCACATAATAAGCACAAGCGCTATCGGCGTTCAATGTGGACGTACCCTAAAGACTACAAAAATTGTTATTCCATTTTAATCGTCATCATATTAAGTTTATCTATGTTTTATTTATATTAAACATTTAATGGACGCTTCGCCACTTTAAATTATGTTCAAACGTTAATTCTCCATTGTTTTTTAATGTTTGATTTTTCAATTTTTTTGTGAGATCAGAGTTGTCCAAAATAAAATAAATTATTAAATAAATTTTAATTATATGGCTTGGTAAATATTCTAAGCTATGATCTCTCTTTGATACATTTTTCCCACAAATACATGCCAATGTCATGTCCAATATTTCAATCTAATATTGGCGATGTCTCATATTTATTTACGATAACAACTGATATCGATAATCGTTCAAAAATAGTATCAAGATAATAATAAAATTTAAAAGATTAGGTAGCTGAACATTTATAAAAAATAGTTTAACTGTAGCTCTTAGACGTTGCTCTTAACATACTTTTACTTTTGAATAAAATTCTGCGGAGAAAAATGCCTATACATTCTGGAATACAAATTAATGATTTTTTATTGTCATGGGGTCCTTTAACGATTAGTGCTTCAATGGTTAGACTTTCTGGAAATATTTTTTAGGAATTTTGAGTTGTGTTCTTGGTTTTTTAGTATCGGCACGGAGATAAACAATAGTATAATAGAACAGTAAGTTCAATTCTGTTATAAACAAGTATAATGCATGTTTTGGTAATGAGTTTCTTATTTTAGGCAATCAGAATACATCAAAAAAATAAAACAAAACTATGATCAACGGGTTAAGATAAATTGAACGTATTTTAAATGTAACTAACTACTACTAAGTATATATATATATATATATATATATATTTTTTTTTTATATTAATATACATATATTTGTCAAATTTTAATAAATATTTTTGCCAATTTTAATATAACTGAGAGTAATTTTATGACGATTTTGGAGTCAGTAAAGAAAGTTTACATTCTTTACCTACATAATCACATAATTACCTAATCATAATTATTAATTTAAAAAAAAAAAAACTTACCCATAAATGCTGAAGGAATTGATGTAAGGAAGAGTTTTTGGCTTCTAACGGGAACACCTATTTCAGGATCTTGCATTTCTCTAACCAAATATTCCATCTGAAATTATATATTTATTGAACCAAAACATTCTCACAAAAACCCTACAAACTATCTTTGGAGCACCTTATCAAAAGACGAAGGTCGGGATAATCTTTCGAATTGACTCGAACTTGAGACAGTTGAAGAAGATATATGGTGTCCTGATGATGTGTGTAAATTAGATGATTGTTGATAAGAGTAACTATCTCTATCTGGCGGTATACCGCCAGGTAGCTCCATGGCCACCAGATAGACGTTGGCGCCTTCTGGGGCACAAGTTTGGGTATTTAAATCCTTAACCGAATTCCATTATGTTTGTTCTAATTAAAAATATTGCTGAAATTTGAGTTTATATTGAAAGAACACCAGAAAAAAATACTGATCCGAAAATGTGTGCTTACAATACTCCATTGGTGAATTTGTTTTTTACAGCGGCTATTTTTAGTAGTTGTATGTTCTTCGATTTCTCGAAGATGAAAATTTGAGACGGTAAGAGGGGCTGCAACCGGTACAGAAAAATGTCTGCTAACTGCGGTTCATGCCCCTGGCCCATCTCAACGTCACCCCCACATACGATCTGAAAAAGAAAAATTATTTTAGTTTTTGTATGTTTGTATGGACAAAATTATTTGCAAGTGCATGAACGAATTCATTTTCTAAAAAAACAGTATTTCTGTTCTTTCTGTTCGAAATGCTTAAGAAAAATATTTACACTTAGGTAATCATCATGTGTTTTCTGGATCACAGCCATTTGTGGTAAAAATCGGAAATACATTTTTTTTGTAATCTTGAAAAAAATCATCGGCGCTTTTCTCACAAAATGAGTTTCTCATTGAGTTAAGACATAATATAAAATTTATTTATTAAAATAATTAACTACATTATTATCAAATTGTAAATAAATATTCCAATATTATAATCTTTAAAATTAGAAAAATAATCTGAAAATTACATGATTTCAGTACGTTCAAGATAGATAAGCAAAATATGCCACAAATCATCTATTATTATTATCTTGGTTCCCTGCATTTACACCAATTTCTCTTTTTAAGATAATTTTTTTGGAAAGGGAAACTTTTTAGCGTAAAAGGGGGATGGAGGATTTCGAGGCTAATGGGAGACGTCTGGCATCTCTGTATTCCACAGGCTCTCAAAAATTGTATAACACGGTAAACTCTAGCACGCTAGATTCCAAAGATTGTTAAATAGCTCTTGCAATAAAAAGTTAATAATATTTCCAAGAAAAGGGTGTTTTATTTTTTCTTTGCTCGGAAAACTTTTAATAATACTTTTAATGGAAACTATTTTAAAATTCCTAATGTATATAATATTATGATTAATAAAGATAGATGTCCAAAAACCGTAGACAGTATATGAATTAGATTACGTAGATTTAAAATCGTAAAACTATGATAACTAATCATAATATTACTTGGGTAGGTCGATATATCGTCCAGTGTGATAATTAGTTGACGTCAACTGTATAATAGGACTTATAATAAAAATATCAGAAGGCCATATTGGGGGAGCCATTGATTTTTTTTTGACTGGAGTGTAAATTTTTTTTTTATGAATCACCTACACTGCGACCTTTTTTTACTTAGGCCTATTGTATAATGGTTCAGTTAGACCAGTTGGACCATTAGTTTTGTTCTATAATATTTCGATAACTCATTTTTATGTGCTTTTCAGAAGACAGTTAGCGGATGTCAAAAATTCCAAAAAAAAACGACGAATTTTTAAAACAAACTTTTTTTGTGATAATTATACCATAGGTACAGGGTTGCGTAAACATCAATTTTATGCAATAAAAAGAATATCGGTAAAAATTAGTTATCGGGTTATGCTTATAAACCATCGATATGCTTGTTTTTTTAAACTCTGAATAAATCAAAAAATTTCATCAGTGATTCCACACCATTTAAAGTTTAAACTAGCAGATGAACTTCTTTTTATGTACATACGATGTTTAGTTATAATGTTGATATATTATCAGGAATTCAAACCAAAATTCTACCAAATAACATTCGGAATTATTATGTAATTCCAAATTTGACACCACAATTACAATTTAATACATCATTAAATAACTTACTTATTAATTCAAAAGAAATATTCTTCAATATCTCATATCTATAATAACCATAACATTTCAAACATCCATATATCATTTGGCTGACGTTAGTTTACTTTATGAAAACTTCATTAATGTATATAAATAAATTAGAATTCTCAAAGAGCTTTTCTATTTTCTGTTTTATTGGCTAGCAGATGCCATTTCAATTGTATTAAACAAGTACAAGTATATAAGAGGTCCGGGAGCTTATATGTATTGTATACGTTTATTAACCTTTATGATGTGTATAGCAATCGTATTAGGTAACTTCTCTCTATTGGTAATATACAAATAATATTATTGTTTTATGATGCTTCTATGCATTCATATTACGGGAGGGAATATATGTACGTATGTACATATTTTGATTTACACATTAAGATTAAGCAAACATTTATGTGTCTATTCTATATGTAGTTCACATATAATATTCCATTCAGCCATGTCGAACATTGAAAATAATTTCCTGGTTGGCAAATTGGCAGCTGGCTGTTTGCTACACTAATAAAACAAGACAGATTGTGGAACAATTTGGTTCTTGTTTCTTGACGAGATATATAGAACTTTGATTCGTTTATTGTTTACTTATACATCCCATATACACTTGAACAATTGTTAAAATTATCTTGTTAACAGAAGATATAACCTGTCAAATCAATGTCAATATGAGGCTTTTATTGGTTTTTATTAGGTTCATATATAATATCAATTTTGTTAAAGACTTTGTTGGGGGTACTCTCTATATATTTTATCGTAAAAGATGGTATA
>JANSTT010017224.1:0-17956 GCA_026745375.1 Platyura marginata
TTTTTTCAGTTTTCTAATTGCTGTACGAGCTTCCTGTACAATAGGTGGTATGACATATGGGACAGCTGTGGCAGATTGAGGTATTTCTGTTCCATTTTCTGCTCCATCATCTATCATCTCGTTGGGGTTGTTAAAATTATATTCAAGCCCTCAGCGATAAGTTAGTTCGTTGGCATTAAGTGTCTTAAAAATGGACAGGGACCACTTAAGAGATTTGGTAGATTCTAAACTTACAAAACAGCCAATGTGGTACCATCGATATTATCACGTTTCTTGAATGCTTTCACGTGTCTCTTATGCCCAAAAAAATTCTGTCTTAAATCAATACTTCTTTTTCCTTAAACTCACAAGTACTGGGGAGCTTTTTCAATTCTGTTAGAAATTGATCAATTGTTTCATTGGGTAACTGGTCCCTTTTAAAAATTTTAAAATGTTCATAAACAATGCTTTTTATGGGGTTACAGTATGCAACAAATTCGCTTAGAACTATTTCAAGGTTCTGTTCATCATTTTCAAATTCAAATGTGTTATATACAGCCAGGCCTTCCATCTCATATTAAATTTAATAGCGTTGCTATTTTTATTTTTTCAGCTTTTTCACTTTTACCACTTGCTAGTAAAAAGTTATTAAATTCTTGCTTCCAGAGACGCCAATTCTCAGAAACTTTTCCAATGAAATTCATGAGGTTAGGTGATTTTAATTCCATTTTTTTCTTTAGGTGCGTTTTCGTGGGAATCGTAGACCAAGTTTGGTGTTACGATCGACCGATTTATTTTTTTGTATGTTGGTACCGCTGCAAACATTTGAGTAATGCCAAAAATATGAAAATAAAATGTCGTACTTGTTTTATGTTTATGAATCTTCGACTAGAAAAAGAAAAAAAACATTAAAATAGCAAAATTAATTTTAAGGATTATCAAAACAAAGATATACATACTTCTTTTTAATTTCCTCAGCCATTTTTTAATTTTCTCAGCAATTTTAAACACAAAATATATTTTCACAACCAAATAATGTTTAAATCGCCAATAAAAATGTGAAAAAAATCTAATTAGTACCAAAAAAGTTAAAAATATGTCCATGCGACATCTGCTGAAGAACACAAGAACCAGCAAAAATCTGTCTTACGATACGCCATCAAAATAGTTAACACGTAAAACAACAACAACTAACACCAACATCGGTCAACCATCGATTCCCACGAAAAAGCACCTATTCAAAGTTTCAGGTACGAACATAAATAAGAAAAATAACTATTTATTGTCGTTGCACCGTCGTGTAAAACTGGACCAATAGTTAATCGTTAATTGATGGTTGTGTTTCCACCAATAAATGAATTTCAATCTACCTACAAATTTGTATATAAAAAGAAAACCATTAACATGATCAGAAATACATTTTTTATTTTTTTTTTTTATTTAATAATATATAACTTTCAATTTAATAATATAATAATAATAATAATTAACAACAATCAATTTGCATTCATCATATCATCCGCGTTTGTGAAAAATATTTTTTTAATATTCAATTAAATAATTCTTTTTTAAAATTTTTAATTTTATGTGCAAATTTTTTTATATTTTTTTTTGTTAGTAAACTCTCGTTTTTGAAATTTTTTTTTTTTTTTAAATTGAGTTAGTAAAATAATTGTGTTAATACAAAAAAAAGTAAATAAAGGGAGGGGCAATAAGGAAAATTATAAATGACGCCTTGCTAGATATTAAATATTTTTTTATTTGTTTATTGTATTTTGTTTGATTTGTAAAGAAAAAGAAAATATTTTTTTTTTATTTTGTTAATTTTAGAGATTCGAAAAAAAGGGGGGGGGGCACGAGGATAGTGAGAAAAAAAAACATGGTACACTCAATCAATAGTCTACTAAACAAATGTTGCCCTTCGCAGGTATATTTTCTAGAAAAATTGTTTTGAGAAATTGTTTTATATGCATTTTTTTTTTTTTCTAAATATTTTTTTTGTTTCTTTTTTTTGTTTTTTGTTTATTATGACTTTCATCTGTGTTTTAATTAGATTTAGCGTTTTCTGTTAATAGTTACACTAAATAATTTCTTCGCTAAACTACATAATTAGATTTAATTTATAAATATGTACTTTTTTGTTGGTTTCTTTTTCTTCTTCTTCTTTTGTTTTTTATATATATATAAATTGTAACATTTTCAAAATTTTATAGCTAACAAATTTCCTTACAAAAAAAATTGTTGTAAAGTCTGTTTTTTTTATATATAATTTTTTTTTCTTTTTATTTAAATATTTTAACGGCGGAAGGGGGTTCCTATATAGTCGAATATAGTTTTGCTATATTTTAACATTTTTTTTAATTATATTTATTTATTTATTTATTTTTTTTTTTTTTTGCTTATTTTAAATATTAATTCGAGATGTAAAATGTGTGTAAAATCGTATTTTGGAAATTTATTTGCTTCTTAATAATATTAATTTAATTTTGGGGGTAGAGGAGACTAGTAAAAATAAACTGCGGGGATATTGATTGTCAGGTTGCTCTATAATTTGTTTCCTAAAGCTTTTTATGCGATTTTTTCTTCTTCATTTTTTTTTAATAATTTTTGTGTGATATTCAAGTCAATTCTCGAGATGATATAGTTGGAGTAATTAATTTTTAATTTATGTTTTTTAGTGTAGCAGTGCTTTCTAAACTAATAATAATTGCGTGCTAATTTTTCTAGCATCGGTCTTACCAAATTGTTTTTATATTGAAAAATTTACGATTTCGTTTTCAATGACAATTTCTTACGATGCGATAAATATCAAATAATGTCATCTGTACATTCACCAATAGAACATAAAGAGTTGGCAAATATCATAGGATATTTTGGAAAAATTGTCACGACCGGAATTAGAACATACTATAAAACCTGTGGCAATCCAGCGCCGGTTGGCACCTTATGTTTTTTGGCGAGGTTAAAAAAAAAACTAAACCAATCGAGAATATGAAAATATGTCTTTTTTCAAAAGATTCCTTTAGAATTCCTCCACTTAAACATAAGACGAAAAAGACCTTCGAATAGAATTTTCAAAATTCTTCTTCGATAGTCAAAAAAAAGAACAAAAAAATTCTTATTTAAAATTTACCAATCAGAATGAGACTAACAACATTATTCGGTCCATACACACATTATTGACTGTTGTCTGGCGTGCCACAAGGAAGCCATTTTTGTTTTATATCTTATTTATCAATGATATTACAATTATTCTTAAAACTTAGAGAATGTTTAACACATTTATATTATAATCAGTTTTTTTTAATTGTGATTCCATATTTTTTACAGTGTACTTCATATTCTAGGACATAATAATTGTCTTGCAGACATAAATGTCAATGATAAATTTATTATTCCGATAAATTTCTAGCCACCTTTAGAATGTTATTTTAATAATTATGTTTTAATGTTATTTAATTAATATTAAATATGAAAATAACAACAACAAAAAAAGCACTAAAATTTGACTTGAATGACACACATCGACATAACACACGAAATTAAATATTGCTGACACTGTCCTTTTTTAAATCGAAAAAATTACAAAACCATGAAAAACTTCCTAATAAATACTACAGCAATTTGATTAATTTCCGAAATACGATCCATCAAAATAAATAAATTTAATTAAATTCTAATAATATATTAATATTATTACATATATACTGACAGCAAACAAAAAAAAAAAAAAATAGGTATACTTACAAATAACATAAATAATTTGTTTAAAAACGATATTTAAACCTGAATACACATTGAAAATCAAGCGGATAAAATACAATAAGTAGTCTGCAACAATAAAAAAAAAAATAAAATAAAAAATAAAATAAAAAATATTTATAGGTAATTATTATTAAAAACTAGTAAGTCATTTGCAGAGTTGTTAAAAAAACAATATTAGGCTTCCAAGTATTTAAGGTGTTTATTTGTTTATCATTTTTATACTTTTACTATTAACGATTTTTTGTTTGTCTTTTCTTTTTATTTTTGCTATTGTGATTGATGTCATGGAGGCGCTGCTATTTTTTCACTAGTTAAATATTTTCTAGTTTGATATTTTGGAAAAATGTCTTAATATTTTTCGTCTCATTTTTTTGAAAATAATTAATAAACAACTTAAACACTTGATATACGTGAAAAAGAATAATAAATAAATACTATTAGTGGCAACCCATATTTTGAAAGAATTTTTAAACAACAAAAAAAAGTACATACAACACAAAATTGTTATTGGCGTTTTTTTTTCTGTAACATTAAACAACACACACACACACACACACACATGATAAAAATTGCGATCTTCAAAGTTCAACTCTGTAGAAATAAAAAATTGAAAAATTAAAAAAAAAAAAAAAAAAAAACAAGACCGATCGATTTTTCTGGTTTTTTTTCTTCTTCTTCTCCTTTGTTTTGATTAACTAATTAAATTAATGATAACCAGTGCGTGAAACTGGTCTGGCTCGCACTCTTGGTGGAAGCGTCCATGTTGTGCTGGCCGCTGGTCATAGAGACTCCTTTGATGGTACCCATATTGATGGTCCCGATTGTGACCAAATAACATTTTTCCCTTTTGAGTATATCTCCTCGATGGTGTCACCTTGTACAACAGCTGGAAAAAAAACATTTTCAATTCATTCTTTTTTTTGGGTCTGTTATTTAATTAAAAAATTAATAAACCAAAATTTTTAATATTTTTAGATCTACCATTTTTTTTTTTAAACAATTATCGATTTGAGACGTAGTTAGACTCGATAAATTGCTAAAAATTAGTTTTGCAGTAGTTTTTTTTTAAAAAGTTCTTAACAGTCGAATTGTTTTCAAAATGGCCATTTTTAATGTTTTCTGCAGAAATAGATTTGTCAATCAAATATTAACATATTTTTTTAAATGTCTAGATAAGTTTTATTTAAAAAATGGCGTCATTTTTTAAAAAATATATTATTAAATCCAATTTCTTTTATTCATTATCAAAACTTAGAAATTTTCAGTCATAAAATAACAATTTGGATGTCATTGCCATCTTGGATTTCGACGCCATATACAAAATTAAATTTATTTGCAAAGATTCTAATCTGTTTGGCGGTTTGGCTAGTATATGAGAGAAAGAGTGATGGAGATAGGAAATTTCAATGAAAAAAAAAAATTCAACAAAAAAAAAACCGAATTGAACTGGGCACCGTACCCGTGGTTAATTGGAATCAAATGGGTATCGATGGCACCATTGAACAACAAAAATTGGATCGTACATTGAATTTTTTCGGTTATTTCAATCAATTGAACGAAACCAATTATGTGCTCATTCAATATTGATAACTTACTTAACAGAATAATCTTAAAGGGTCCCATAGACGATCAATTTAAATCAGAGCTGGCCAAATCAAAATGTCGCATGGGTAAATCCAACACAACCAAACCAATAATACATTTTTTGTTAGTATTGTTTACACTTGAAAAAATTTTGGTTTTGGTTTTCAAAAATTTTGATGAGTTGAATATTCTACATGAGAATATATTATTAATTATATACATACACACAATATTTTTATGTATTTATTTAATTTTATAATCTAAATTCACTACCCTCCACATTTTTTTGGGCTTGGGACCAACTAAATTGAAATTTTAGCTTGCATATCAATTTTCTACAAATAAGGCATTCAGATGTACTTTCTGATTTATAAATACAAAAAAAAAATCTACTTCCCAAGAGGAATTAAAGTTCTTACAATATTGTTTCCTACTTGGAATTATTTTTCTGAGTGTGCGAATGAAACATAAATCATAAAAAACATAAGTATATCCACCCTTAAGACCTCACGCGACCACAGCTCGTGACCGACTAAATTTATTTTACATACGATGCTTAACGATGCTCCGTGTGTTTATTGAAAACAACACTAATGCAATGTGTGTAATACGAAAAAACTATTTTGTTTGTATAATATTTGTATGACGTCAGTGAGCATTTTTGGGTAAATTGGGTAGATTTTGGCCAGCTATGCCCTAAACACAAAAAAATTAATTAATTTTTTTTTTGAACATTTTTTTATTTAGTGGGAAATAAATATTATTTAAATATCTCAACGTCGCCGTCGCCACCGTTAACAACATAATGCCATCAAAAATCAAATAAAAAGAAAAACAATTAACAAATTAGCTTAGACATCATTTTAAGTTAATTAAATGCTTAGTAAAATTGGTTTCTCGGCTAAAGTATTCCTTTTTAGCCATTATTGAAATACGAGACAAAAAAAAACTGAATAAAACATTAGAGGCATTTTGGTTAGGAATATAAATTACGATTGGTACGCAATAGGCGGTTGTTATATTGTTTTCTTTGCGTAAAGATAATGGAAATACTTAATTTATATCAGTGATCTTACAGTACAGTACACATTTATTCAAAATGAGATTTTAATATATTTAAAATATATTAAATTGAGTAAATAAAAAATCTTTGTTGTTGACAAAATTAAATTGAGAAAAATCGAATTGATATGTAATCACTAAATATACTTTAGAATTTAAAGTGTCGATTAGTGTAATTATATTTTTCCAGGCAAAATAATTTTCCGATTTTACTTAATAAATATACAATTGAAATTTCTAAAATTAGTAAAATATTAATTAAGAAAATAAGTAAGATATGACCAAAGTATTTAATGTGAAATTTATATAAAATAAAATCGTTTATTCAAAAAAAGATTATAACAAAACGAGAGCAATCAGAAATCATTCATACTTAATAAAATAGGTCTAATATTTTTAAAAATATATATTTTTTATGTATCGCACGAATATGTGCGAATAAAAGATATTGACGAAGGACAAAAAAAAAACGTACACAAAAGTCTATTGATATTTGCGAAAACCTAAGAGCAAGGTAAAGAATAAAATACGAAAAAAGGTACCCAAGGGAAAATACACTATGCGAAAAAATATTTCCCTGGATACCTTTAAATTCATCATTTCGAGCGTTTCCCATTTGTAAGAATGACTGAAAAATAAATAGAAAAAATTTCTGAATACCTAGCTTTAAGTCATTGTACACAATATTTAACAGTAACGGTGAGTGAGCTTAATTTCTTGTAAACTTAACTAAATTATTCAACAATGACAACATTTTAATTCCGATTAACATAAATAATGAATCTGTAATTTGTGTAAATTGATTTTTTTTTTAAATATATATAATGAATCAACTTGGTGGATACATAGGTATAATTTCATTTGGTGGATAGGAATAAGAAATAAAAGTAAATGATATTATAGATCCTGACGGAGGTAGTAAATGCTTTCGAATGTAATGCAATTTAAAAAAAGGCTGCTAAGTAAAGCTAACGCGGCTTCCGTACAAAACTACCCCGCCCCTACCCTTCCTCCACACTTCCCCACCTTTCGCCTTTCCAAAATTAGTTCTCCCTAAAATTACTATACTTGTCCGCCCTAATTGCCTCATACCTTATCTATGAAAAGAAAAGTGGAAAAATTTTGGATCACCGTAAAATTATTATTCACACAATTTATATACCTCCTACATACACACCAATCACAATGTACATCTTATCAAAAAAAATTAAAAAAAAAATTTTTTTTGGACCACCCTCAAATTATTACCAAGAATCGGAAAAAATCAATATAAAAATGACATTGATTGCTTATTATTTAAAGTAATATCAGAAAATGACGTGAAAATGGGTGAAAAATTATATATTTGGAAAATTGAAGAATGTGCCTATCTTCTGGATTCAAATTTACGTTTCCCGAGCGAAAATTCTATTTTTAAAAAATCTTTGAAAAATGATTTTCATAAAATCAGTTTTATCCAAAAAAAATATTTGTAAACATAATAATTGATCGGGGTATTTTTTTTCGGATGGAGGCTGGACTCTATTAATGATAAAAAATAACTTGTTCAAACAACACATCAATAAATCAAAAGATATTAATTTTTTCGGTTTAAATTTTGGAATTTGGCATACCCACCATGACAAAATTAATTGATTTTCGAACGGTGGATTTCGAAGAATCTAATGATGGGGATTCGTGAGGGATAATAAAAGAAAGTTGCATAATATGAGCACCCATTGTTTTTAATTATGGCCGCTAGATGGCTATAAGTTTGGTTCGAAAAATAATTACACCATCTTAAGGGTTAACGGTGGATAAAAAATAGTGACCCCCTTTTATACAACACAAAAAACAAAAACTTTTTTTGTATTTACAATTTTTTCTCAATTTTCATATAATAGTTGTGAGAAAATTAACATTTAATAAATTTTAGTATTGGTGGTCCTATAAGGGTTAATAAATTGCTATAATCTGTTACACCATCATATGCCCTACAACAAATAAAAACTTTTTCGTTTATATAATTTTTTCGAAATTTTGTTGTTTAGTATGAGAAAACACATTGTTTCCAAAAAATTTGTATGGAAGGGGATCGAAGAGGTGGGGGATTTTGCCCAATTACAATACCAGGACCCACCTTTTTCTTAACCAATGAAAAAAAAATGAAGCTCAACGCGTTTTTGAGTTATCGTGTTAATGAGCCAGCGAGCGGTCCGAGTGACCAAAATTTTTATTGCATGTTTTTGTTGCACAACTTCCAATTCGTGGAGGAAATGCAAAAAAACGCCAAAATTTTTTTCAAATTTTCAAAGTGATATATTTCATATATAGTACGGAAGCAAAAAAACAATTTGTAGAATTATTAAAGATGATATGAATAATATTATTTCTATCTTTTATTTTATAAATTTCATCCTTTGATAATGAACATTCTAATTCATTTTAATTTGATTAATAAAATTATCTAATAAATCAATTCAATAATTAACATAAATATTTTAAATCATTAATTTCAGACAATTCAGTTAAACCTTGATTGAATCTAATAGAATGATTGTTTTTAAGAAAAAATATTTTTCAATTCACAAAAACAAAGTCTACTGCCGAAATAAATTCCTTTCAGAATTTATATCGACAGTAGACATTAATTGAAGTCGAGCCACTACAAATTGAATCAAATTTAAATTTCTACTTTCCTTTCAAAATGACATAAAGCTTAAGAAATGCGTATAACCACCATATAAAGATAAAGATTTGAAAATTTTATCGAAACGTTAGTGTCAAAATAAAAAGCCTATTAATGCTTATGAAAATATGAAAAAAATGAAAATGCACCTTATAATCAAGGAGTTAAAAATATTCTGGCAAAGTAGTTTTTTAATTTACGGTAATGTACCAACCTTATTTGTATTTAATATTTCGTTTAACTGCTATAATAAATGTTTGATTGGTATTCTAGGAAATAATAAAAGTTTGTTGAGCTATTAAGTTTACTCTTAAAGATCATATTACTTTAAGTGGAAACATTTATTTTAATTAAAGTATTTGTTGGTACCTACCATTTTGAGATAAAGAAATGCCACACAAAGGAGATAATCAAGAATTGCTTTGAACACAAAAAACAAATTGTAATTGTTATGTTATAGTCAAATGGATACAATTCACCAAAAGTATTGTGTCAAATTATTAAAATCTTTATTTAGCTCGTTGAAATGTGTCATTCCTTACTACTTTCAACTTATTTTTAATTTAGCAAAAAGTAAATGTAACCATTTTTTTCAAATAAAGAAGTGAAGATTTTAAACAAAAAGTTGCCTTGAGATGACTAAATTTCAGGGCCGTAGCTATACCAAAATGGAGGACTGAAACCGGGTGCAAAAAGATTTAGGGCGCTAAAGATGATAAAATTAGTCAAAAATACACAAAATATTTGGTTGATTAAACTCAAAACGAATCAATAATCTCTTCTAATAATAGGTAGAGAAATAAACCAACGATTATTTGTTCAACTTCTCTTCTAAGATTTAGCTCATTGCCTTTAACCCCAATTTGTTAAAGAAAGGGAAGAATAAACGTCAAAACCGCCTATTATAGATTATTTAAAAAATATCTAATCACTTGGCGTACAGACTTAAACGCACGCTATATGATTTATAATAATAATACATAAAGTAGGTATACTTTTCATATATACCCCGCCACCATACCAAAATATAGTCTAAGACCCCTCAAACGCTATACATACATTATTAATATTTCATTGACTCAAGCTGTTCACAATCAGACGAATATATAACTGATTTTGTTCCATTCATAATAATATTCCCATACCCTTGTACGCCCACAATTTACACAATATTTAGGGCGCCTATATTCCTTTATATACATACATAAGTATATATATATTGAATTCGGGAATCTATGTTTGGCAAACGTTATCATAAAAATTTATGTTTGCGTGAAAATTGGTTTGCTTTGGCTATTGGAAAACATTTCATTTGACTTTTTTTCTTTCATATTTAGGTTAACAGACATACTTTTAAGATGGTCACGTCGAACTGATATAAAATCCTATTAACAATTCATTGGGGAATATTTTCTTCCCATAAAGATAGTAGGTCTAATTTGAAGACCGTGCGATAAAAATAATAATTATTTTCACTTAGTCATAAAATATCTACCTAACGATATTATGTGTGGACATTTTTTTTTTTTTTTGTTGATTGGGAAAACACCTTATTGAGTTCGTTTGTAGAACTGGGTTATTTGTAAAGATAAGGGTCGTATTGGGGCGAATTTTTGCACATTTTTTCTTTAACACATTGACTGCCACGCATATTTTGCAAATGTTTCCCAGCAAGCCACACTAATAATAAGTTTTAGGATAAGTCTTCAAAAAGAAAGATTTTTCTTATCTATTTTCACCAAAAATTAATGAATTACTATATTATCATGAATGTTAAATACTTTTAAAATAAATTATATCTTGAATTAAATAAAAATATGCACTTCCATTATGTTTATATTCAGAATTTCGTTTTCTTTGGCTTTTTTTCAGTACACTTACAACAATGCTGATAAAATCAATACAGGCATGAATTTGCGCAAACGACGTGCACGTTACACATCACAGGGGGCCGAGAATCCAAACTCTTATACGATTTGCCTCAAAGTGATTTCATTTTTGATAGCCAGGACCGCCATTTCAGGTCCATAACGTGGCTATCATATTTGATAGCCAAAGCCCCTATGAAAACAGCACTGGCTATCAAATATGATAGCCATGGCAGTCAATGTGCTAACTGACATTATCTGAACCATGGACCAATAATTAATCCATTTATGTATACGTATTTTTCTTTTATGTACTTTATGGAATAATAGCTACCAATTAATTTTAATTTTCTTTGTCTATACACAAATTTCGATATCTAATTATGTCAGTATCGGCATCTTTCAATTAAATTCAAACTGAACTTTCAAACTAAACTAATTATTATTTTATTTTCATTCTGTTCTATAGAGAAAACTTATTTCTAAATATTCGCTTATATTTCCAACAGGATTTGAGTGGTTAATATTCTCCCTTAATTAGTTACAAAAGAAACCACTGCGTGTTCATAATTTAGGGTATACAAATTAACAGGATGTAAAGAAAAATTAAAGCAAATTTTTCCGTGTTTTCGTTTTGTTTTTTTGATTTATTATATCACTAAATTAATTATAATTTTAGTTGAATAAATTAGGTTGTTGAAAGTTGATATTGTTGGGGGTCCTTTGATAAAACTTTCTTTTTATTATGCAATGTTCATAAAAAGGACGTTCGTCATAATGCGTATATGTTTATGTTGACAAACAAATATTTTGTTTTTTATATACTTAAGTATATAATTTTTAATTATGTATTATAATTTTATTTTATTTAAAGTTTGAATGAAAAAACATCTAGTTTATTTATTGCAAAAATGTCTTGGCACAAATTTTGACATTTTTAGCGTTTATGGTTTTTAAATTATTTCGTCTGATCAATTTGTGAATATTTAATTAATTAATAAAATGAAGAAAATGACGAATTTAAGTGGAAGTGAAAACATACATAAATATGTTCTGATTTTATGTATATAATGGCTGTGTTTGTATTACTTACAAAAATAATAAAAAAATTGATTGATGAAACATTAGGTGCCCTCAATTTAAAATATATATTGATGTCTTATATACAAGTCGTGGATCTTTTTGGTCTATTAATAAAATCTTCATTTCTTTATTCTCTTTAATTTTTGTTGTAAACATTTTTTCCGTAATCCAAATATTTTTCGAGTAAATGAATGATTTATGTCAAAATTAGATACACACAATACTCCACTTTCCCCTATCCTATACATTGTCCAAAAACAATAGCGATCTTAATCTGGGACCTGGGAGTACTTAATAAACTGTCTAGTTTTAGCCATTTTACCGGAATCTTTATTACAGGCGGTAGGACAGACGGACATGCATATTTGTTTGATATTTGAAATTTAACTAGAAAGAAGATGACGGAAACTCTGGAACAAACTTATAATACTCTTTTATAATACTCTGGAACAAACTTATAATACTCTTTCTGGAACAAACTTATAATACTCTTTGATTAACATTCTACCCTAAATGTCCAACAGGAATAAAAAAAAACATATTTTAGAGTTAGAATTTGTTTTGATAGAAATTCTACGATTCGCCCTACAAATAACTAGAAATTGTACAGAAACTGCGATTAGATTTCGAGATATTTTCTTTCCATAGTAATTGATATACAATTGATGATAATTTTTATTGTTATATAAAATATAACGGCGACAAAAATATCACTCCATTCCATTAAGGATTTATCATTTTAAAGTTTTTGTACATCTATGCAGTATTCCATTTTCAATAGATTTGCTGTCGATACCACAAAAGAACCTAAAATAAGTTTGGGGTAAAAAAGAAATTCGTTATAAGAAGCTTATAATTTAAATTGTTCAAAGATCTGGTTACTTAGTAAATACCGCTAGAATTCCAATGAAATACATTTCTATTCATGATGGGTAGCTACCCCCAAAATAGAGAAATAAATCATTGTAATATTAGACGTTGCGTCGTCTGATTTTTCTTTTTATCAATTTGCCATATAGACTTGTGCGTAAGCAATAATTTGTAATATTTTATGTAAACATGTAAATTTGATATCACTTTTAGGAGCTCAACGGGAATGTATATAATTTTTTTTTCCCTACACACATAATATATAACAAATGTGACATGGCACCACAAAGATTTTTCTTGTTGGGTTTCCCCAATTGATTTAGTACAACTCAAAAGGGTAGATATTTGTATTTAAAGCAAATTAAATGGGTCGTATGTCATGAGAAAATTGCTTTTTATATTAAAAAGATTTTGATATTTTTTTTTTCTTTCTTTGCGGCAAAATGTTTACGCATTAAATGGGCTTCATAAGTCATGTAAAAACCAATTTGGTTTTTTGTTGTTGTTGTTGATATGTTTCTTATAACCTTCAAGTCAAGGTTCCCTTTTTGTAATTGGGAAAAAGCACAACAACAAAACACTGTAACAGAAAAAACGAATTTAATTAAATTTGACTGGAAATCAGTCAAATCGAATATAATTTTCACTTCCAACATTATCTTATTACTAATCATATAAATTTAAGAAAAAAAGATTTTAGGACCAAAAAAAATTGGATTTTCATGAAAAGTAAAATTTTACGTAGTAGACACATGTTAAAAATCTCTTTTTGGATTTAGTAACAATTCAAAAAAAAAACTATTTCGTTTAGAGAATCATTTCTTTTCTCGATGATTATACATTATGTAGGTAATAAGGATATCAATGTAACTTCAATAAGCCAAAGGGCTAACAAAAGAATTTATTTTATCCTTTTTTTCCCCCCTCTATACAATTTTATCCATATGCAATATATTTTTTTTTTCTTTAATTTTATGCTGTTCATGTTTCTTGCTTAACCAAGCAAATTTAAAGAAATTTGAATATCAGCTTTTTCACTCTTATCTTTACCATATACATACATATGTTCGAAACTCTATATAATATATGTCACTGAAGGATCAAAAAAACATTAAGAGGCTTTCGATGCCTGTGACCTATTAATTAAATAGGAAAGTTTATGTATTCAAACATAGTACAAAGTGTAGAAAACTTTTTGCCGACTAAGATATATATATATATATATCTATCTGGTTTATGTATAAAAAAAAAATCATTTCAAGTTTAGAATTATGTGGCCTACATTTTATGCTTTTACTATATAGTACAATGTAACATAAAATTGTTCGATAACATTTTATACTCACTGCCAACCAGTACAATTTATGTTTCGTGGGCGACCAAATAAAGTTTTAAACACAAAATGTTAAAAGTTTGATAGAGAATAGACTAAGTGGACAACTTTTTATTTGTTTTATATTACTTTATAGAAGATTTTTCTTTTTTTTGTTATTTAACTGGAGTTATTTGTATTTGGCTGTTGCCATTTACAAGTTAACAATTTACTATTTCCAATTAATTCTTTCTTTCATTTGAATTAATTATCTTTTTGTAAATTCAATAGTTTTCCTTTATATTTTTTAGTCCCTAATAATAATAATAAAAAATCTAATTGACCTAGCGGTTTGTTATTATGTTTAAGAACATAGATAGAGTTTGTTTTTGAGCAGTAAGCCATTGCTGTCAATTTAGGGCAAAATGCACTTTGATTTCAAATATCTTTTTTTAATTTAAAAAATTGTTAAATAGGGATGATGGCGACTAAATGATTGTAACAGCTATTTTAGCAGTGAATGCAGTTCTTTCTATGCATAATAAACTCCGTTTCCACGCGTTTCTACGACATTTTTGTTTGTCGTCGTTGATACTGAAAAAATAGTAATGGTTGAGGGTTGACAGTTTGAAATAATTTTTTTCCCAATTGCAAATAAATTTGTACATACACATATGTATAGTAGGTGCATAGTTGTGCCTGAAAAATAACCAACATGACAGAGAAAAAAAGTTCACCCGTTTCATCTTTCACCTTGTTCGCCATCAGTTTTCATGCACAAGCATAAAATTGTGCCTCGTGTAAAGGCACGACATAAAAATTTGAAATTTTTTGACTTTTCCGATTCTTTAATTATATTACCTATTATCCAAGCAAATTAATTCTCTGAGTTGGTTGAGCCATATGTGTTATTAGGGAGGGGATCTACGGTGTTAAAATATAAACGGAACCACCCGGTCTATACCTGGTTTTTAGAAAAATAATTCAAATGAAATTTTCTTTTCCAAAAAGAACTTCTTGAAAAATTGTGTCGAGGCTAGTCACCCAAAAAAAGATTTATTCATATTGTTAAAAAATTGACATAAAATCATTGTTGAATCTAGACCAATAAGAATTTGATACATTTTCCTAAATATGATAAAATTTCTTTTATCAACAACAACAAAATTTACTATAGACAAAATCAATTCGGTCAATATAAGTAAATAATTGTCAGATTTTAATTATGCCAAAAAGGATATACTGGGCGCAAAATTAGCTACACATACTAATAAAAACGAGAAGAATCTTTAAATGAGCTTTCACCATGAAGAACAGTAAGTTAATAAAGCGATTAGCGATTAGCAAGTATGTATTTTTCGACGTATAGGATTAGAGATCACGAAAAGTCTACCAATTATTTTGTCTAATTTAATTTAATTTACACTAAAAATCTAATTGACAAAATCCTATTTTTATACATACAGAAGATAAAATCACTAATATGCCATAACTACATGCTACACACTCTACTACATATTTACATCCACTCCATTAACAGCATTTTTTTCTTTAAGACTACAACATACTGTGAGACACATTCATGAAAAAAAAAACCTTTTTACTAAACGCGAAGGAAATTTTAGCGCAACGATCCAACTAAATATACATAATTTAGCCTAAAGGCTGTAGATTGTTTACATTTACATTTTTTATGAACAAGGGGGTGTAAATTGGATTCATTTATATATAAACACGGACAAAGGAAAATTAGTTTATATTCCTGGATCGTATATCTGCGCCAAATAAATAGCTGATGTAGGCTAATTTGAATGATAATCTTCTAATGCATAAAGAAAGTAAATTAGATGGTGGCATAATATGTAGATGTATGTAATAGACTGAATGACTGAAGAAATTTTTCTTAAGCAAAAACTGAATTTTGTATAGAATTTTTGTTTTATGGAACGACCATCTGGAACGCTAAGGGTTTTTTTTAATTAAATTATTTTTCGCCCAATTGTTATATTTTTTTTTGCACACAGTCGACAACATTTATCAATTTCATTGGTCTCTACATATTCGAGCTAGTCCTTTTAGTTCCTCTTCAGCAGAAAGAAGTTTCTCGTACTTCTTGCACTTGATTTCTAATAATACTGACAATTAAGCCAAATCACACATAAAATCGTGTAAGTTTTAATTCCCTTTCGTAAGTAGTTAGATATTCGGTTTTTAACGAAGTATTATCTGCATCTACATTAGTAAAAAATACAACAACAAAATACAACACAATTTGCATAAATTTCTATAATTATTTAGAATATTTTAGCAGAAAAATTGAAAATTAAAAAAATAATTTGTAAACATTACAAAGAATATATTTCATTAAGATATACCGATTAAATTTGGCTCAGTGTATAATTACTGGACTTTGTAGCAATTAGATTCTTATCGAAAAAGGAAAGGTTTTTTTTTTCTTCAGGAGTACAAGAATTAAACTTAACTTCGGGGGATTCTGATTTCAAAACTATTGATAGAATGTTAGAATGTTTATTATAACCCGAAATTTTATTCTATATGTTGAACCAGTTTATATTTAGTTAACATAATATCAATTTATTCAATTTTTAACCAGTTCAAAATAACATTAAGTTTATCATATCATATTTACCATATCAAGTCAATCAATAGCATAGCAGCTGATGTACGTTTGATCAATGCGTACATCAGCAATATGATATTGATTGAATCAGCTAATTTTACCTATAAATAGTAATGTATTGTAAATAAAAATCAGATTTAAAATTTCACTTGAGTCGTTTGAGCTACCTCAAAACAAGTCACTCCCCAACAGGCAAGAGAACTTGATTATCCACATCCATTAGAACTAGTAAGCTACTTCTCACCAGGCAAGAGACCTTATCTAGTCATCCCTTCACACAATTGTGTGAATAACGTCAATACGTCTGATCTATATTCTTAGACAGGCGCATATTGTTCACTATATTGACTTAACATTTCACGACTATCCTATATTAATTATAAGAACATTGTACTAATATCATCTTACTGTTCTAAATTAAAATCATATACGGATGTTATGTAACTATGTATTAGTTAATTACAGAACATTACATAATTATCATTTTAGTATTTTGATTTATTGATTTGTTATAACCTAAATTATTCTAATCATTTTCTCACATTCTGAGATCATCACTCATTTATAAATAAATATTATAATTAACACAATATATACATATGATCCTGTAAATATATAATGTGAAAATAAATGATTAATATCCTTTTATCACATTTCAAAAGAAAACTTTATATATAAATGTGTTAAATCCTGATTAACCTACTTCCAAAATTAATTGATTATAAGCTGTTTATAATCTTATATATAGTATCATTTGGTTCAATAATATTATTCCCCTTAAAGGATATAGAGATATAGATAGATAAGTATTATATTAGAAGCGGAAATTGGATATTTATCCATATGAAATATAGATTTCTTGTCACAATAAATGCCAATTCCAAAGAAACACCATACTCTAAGTCTAAGGCATTGACATAATTGAAAATATTTTGGTATTTACTTACATACATATATGAATATATATACACAAATATATCTACATATATATAAAGATCCATATGAATATATGAACGACGCAAGAAAATAATATCATAATAACCTAAAGAATCATAAAAACCAATGTACTCATAACCCAACCTAATTTTCAATCCACAGAAAATCACTTACGTTTCTAATCTTTT
>JANSTT010017225.1:0-17949 GCA_026745375.1 Platyura marginata
GCTGCAATCAATTTTATTGAATTTCAAGGGTTTTTAATCATTTACTCGAAAAGTATTTAGATTACGGAAAAAATGAAGATGACGAAAATGAGAGAGAATAAAAAAATGAAGATTTCATTCATAGACTAAAAAGTTCCACGAAATACCGTTATGGCGATGTAGTAGAAAACACGATGTTAATTTTGAAAATTGAAAATGGTAGGATTATTAATTTTAAGATAAATTTTATGGAATTCGGGAATAAAATTTTTTTATTAGATTTTCACAATTTGTCCTTATCATATCCCAGAGATTTTCTATAAAAATTCATATCTCCTAATTCTCTTTGTCCATTATATTGTCAGTTAAATGAGCCTAATCGTTAATAGATGGATGGATTTTTGTTATGTGGATGTGGGAATCCTCGAATTATAAATATTTTGGATTTATTAGGTTTTACCTCAAAAAACCTGCCAAAGCAATTGCCATTAAAAATAAAGCAAAAATAAATATGCACATTTCAGTTGAAATGATATGATTGACCATATCCGTATGTGTAGCAGTACAATTTAAAATATTTTCGGTATCCCGATGAAGAAATAACATTCGCTGTTCTTCCTTTTTGATCCTGAAAAATGAATAGAAATATTTCATAATGCACAGGTAAAACAATATTGCCTTACCAGTGTGATATCCAAAAATCACATAAAGTAACAAGTATTTGTAGCACAATGAAAAGCATAAAGATTGAAATTAATTGAAGCAAAGTGCCGCCATCTTTAAAATAGGAACAACTTAATGATTCATTGACGGTACCCTTTGAACTATTTTCGAGATCATACAAAACATTTAGGGATTCGTTATCCTTTTCTTTTTGTACACATAAAACACTTCTATTTATGTCATTTACAGAAGGACTCGTTGCTCTTTCCTGTATTTCAATTTGACCCTAATGACATTTTGTAGTTTAATATTTATCCATACGGATATGACAAAATAACAAATTACATCTCGTAATGTAATAACCAAATCAGCCTTTTTAATGAATTGCAATTGATGCGTTACTAATATCCTGGTCGCTCCCTGTAACAAGCCGGTTGGTCCAATGCATTCATTAAATAAATGGCATCCAACTTGTGTGTCAACTGACTTCAAAGGATCATCAAATAAATAGATATCTGCCTGTCTATAAATTGTTCGTGCTAAGCTATACGGGAGAATCTATTGTGAAAACATTTTTGTGGTATATAAAAAATAAAATCGCCCCCTAATTTACCTAATTCTAGCCTTTTGTCCACACGACAACATACATCCCTTTTCACCCAAAAACATATTTTCGCCATTTTCAAATTGTTCAAGATCTTTTACCAAATCACACGATTTGATGACATTATTGAAACGAGCTCTATCCATTTCCTGGCCAAATAGAATATTTTCTCTCAGAGAACCAGTAAATATCCAAGGCTCTTGTGACGCATACGATATAGTTCCGACAACACTAATGGAACCAATTTTCAATGGCAATTCTGCCATTATAGCTAGAAGTAACGATGTTTTGCCGGCACCCATCGGACCAACGACGGCCACTAGTGTGCCTTTTTTTATCTTGAAATTGATATTTTCTAATGAAAAATGACTTCTTTTGAGGAACAATATCGGAGCCATTAAGCTTGGTTGTTCCAAAATATTTTCAACTTTTTCTTCATGTAAATTCCAACAGACGGTTGCATGTTCTGCAAAAATTGCTATTCCCGACTATAAATCAATTAGTTTAGTCGTGGAATTTTTTTTCTATTATTTTATATTTTTGTTTACTTTTAAATTTTGATCTTTAGATTTAAGTGAGCTATTGTTAAAGCATTGCAATTCTTCAAGTTCCATAATTTTCTGTAGTCTTTTCAATGTAACTAAAAATTCTGCAATTTCGATTATTGCTCGAACAAAGTAAAATGTTACCACTTCTGCTACCAAGTTTAGGAAAGCAATTAATGGAAAAATCTATAATCACATAAAAATAAATTGTGTGGCATGTGGAAAAAAAGAAAAAAATTTGACTTACTTTTTCTGCTTTTATCTCTTCTTTTCCATAAATTAACGTTACCGAAATCATAACACAAAATATGATCAATTTTATATTGACCGATTTAATGGTAATGGTGATGCCACGAACATTCAGTAGTCTTCGAATAAATTTCAATTCAAGCTTTCGGGCATTTTTCAATAATTCCAAAAATCGTTGTTCCCACACCCGAAATTTGATAATCTAGATGGAATCATGGATTTACTTAATTATTTAAATTAAAGAAGACAAAAAAAAAACACAAACCTGAATGCCACATACAATTTCGCTTATTAATTTAACTCTTTTGTCGGTGTGCAGAGCCGCTTTCATTCGCCTGATTGCCGCAACTTGTCCCAAACTGGCTAACAACGGTTAAATGTAACAATATATAGTTTTGAATTAGAATTAATACAGAGCTCCCTGCCTTAACGGACACCCCTATATAGTGGACAATAATATCGCAACAGAGCAAATTTCTTTATTCCCGGTTTTCGTTTTTAAGTATTTCATTTAGACTATTTATATATTGTCGTCTCTATAACGGACACCCCTCAGGGGCGGACGGACAAATTTGGGCTCTACGTTTAAATTGCAAGATACATATAAGTATGTGTATTTGCAGGCCCTAATGTAATATAAGAAAGAAATATCCACTAACCTTGAATCACCAATAATACGACAATCACCACAAACCCAATAAATCCGGCCCATTTATATTTCGTCCATAGCATATATAGAACCACAATACACATAACAGGAGCTACGAAAATCGCACCAATTGCAGAAGAAACTGAATCACATCTATTCAAATCATTCGATAGAAAATTGACAATATTTCCAATGTCAGCCTGGCGTAGTGATGTTTGGGATAGTTTAAGGATCTGTATAGAAACAGATTATTAATTTAATTTAATTTATGTGTATAGGAATCTATGTACCTTTCGATAGACTAGACTACATATAGCAATTCTTAACTTCATTCCAACACAATTTATTAAAAGAGACGTATAGCGTACCACCAACACTTGAAGGAAGTTAATTATAAGTAAAGTGGCCGCATAAAATTTGGCATCATCATATGTCATCCCTGAGTTCTTACTATAGATGTTAAAAATTTTTTTTAAATGGTGGGAAAATGATAAAAAACATTTTTTACCGGAAATATGTTAAAAAACGTTCCAACAGTATCGGTTGCATTGCGTTACAAATGAAAATGCCACCAAACATAATTAATGTTACTGACATAAAGCTTAGCCAAAATGTCTGAGCAATTGCTTTCAATAATGATGCATGATGTCTGTTATTTGGCTTTTTTTGATTTTCCCATTTTCTGAAAATATATTGAAAATAATCGAAATTGTTTTTGGTAAATTTTACGAGTCACAATGCATGAGAGAATTGCCGATTCGATAAACTATGAAATTCTTGAATGAAATCATTTTCCATTTTTCTCGATTACGGAAGAACATTTTCTATATTCTAGCACTTTCGGCATTTCTTTGAAGGAGGACTTAATATACTCTTTAGCAGAGCCTAGTTTTTTTATTCTATATGGAATGGATCCTTTTATAAGGATAAACGAAATATTTTTATAATATAATGCTTGAATTGATTAATTATGGGATTTAAATATTATTTATGTTTACGGAAGCACTCATTCCCCTATATTCAAGTATGCTTCGTGCCTGGTACTGAGGTATATTTGAGCCTGTTCGCTATTTTCTTTTAATGCAAATTTATTTTTTAATATTAAAAAATTGGTTTTTTCGATTATTAACTGTTTTAAAAATGGCGGACTATTTTCGTTGAATAAAATTTTGTATGAAATTTTTAATATTTGAAAATTTGGTGCTATCAAAATATACAAAATGTCTTCCTGAATTAAATTACATTTAAATCAAAGAAATCTTTAAAATCATAACGATTTTTTTTTTAAATTTGAATTTTTAATATTCCAAAAAAAAAAGACCTTTATTAGGAGATCCCAAGGGGGGGTATTAAGCTTCAAGTCATGTCTAATAAAAAAAAAATTAAACAAATCTAGTACCGCATTTTTTGTAGTACTAGATATAGATGCGGTGTATTTCGAAAAAAAAAGTTTTCAATTCAACACCAATCGCTGCTTGACAGCGGAAATGTTCGGTGATCGAAAAATGTGCGTGGAAAATCGATAAACGAACATTTTCTAATTGCTGGTAGAGTTGCATAGAATAAGTTTAGGTATTGTCATTCTGCATGCTTGAATTGTTTGTTTTCTATTTGTATTCAATGTTTTTTGTTTAATTTTATTGCTATATACATATCTACACTACATATATATAATTTATGTATGTATGTGCTTTATGCAAGGAGGGTTATGTCATTTTTTTCCGGAATAATTGGCATCTATCAATTTTTATTTAATTGTCGCATTACGGTGAGTTATTCCATTCAAATTTCATATAAATTGTTCAACATCACTAATTCGCTAATTACTGGAAAAATTCGCTATAATTTTAAAAATTAAAAAATATTTGCCGCCTTTTAAAGCTTTTCAGGCTTCATGTAAAATTTCATTTTTTCTAATATTATGGTGACATTTTTTTATTTATGCAAATTTACATTGTATCAGTGTGTGTGTGTGCGCGCGCTTTTAAATGTTTGCTTTCACCTGTCGGCAAATAAGTTTTTAAATTAATCGTTATTTTTAAAGGCAAACCACTGGAAAGTTATTTTATTGATACAATAGGACAATAGGTTCAGCTATCCTTCCGTTGACATAATGTCGGATAATTTTTCGGATTATTTTCTGGGCAACTTACACCGCACTGGATACAATTTGTAAAAGAATTAATTTAAAAATTATTTGTAATGGGACGTAACAATTTTTTATCCTTTAATTCCGGTATCAGCACAACAAAATCTGAAAAATTTTGTTAGATCCCTCTCAGGAAGGCGATAATTTTTAATGAATAAATAAATTAATTTTTAAATCAATCGAAAATCAAAAATGTTTTTTTTTTGTTTTAGAACAGCACAGCATTTACCGGTTTGTCAAAAAACCAATAATTGCATAATTTTCACTATTTTTTTTTTTTTTAATTTAACTTTTAACTCTCACCTCAAATTATCTTACCTACCTTTCTAAATGATCACCTAAAATCATCGATTGATCCTCTTTTAATATTCTATTCAAATCATTAACTTCTAAATCTTTTCGATAACCTTTTCTAAATATTTGTATCGTCCACCATAGAAATATCCTAGATAAAAGGCTAGATTTTTGTTCAGTACTAGGCAGCAACATTTTTTGACTAATAAACGACTTCATCCGTATCGCTGTATCGCCGTATCGCACAAATTAATTTTCGACTTAACTGAATGATTTCAATAACGTGAGTATGGATGAAATGCTGTTGATTCTAGAATTTACATTTTAGAATATTATCAGAAATTATGATTGCAATTAATTTACCAGTGTAATTATCTGAAATTTTTAGTATTATAGAGGTACCTACGACGGCCATAAATATATTTAGATGAAGATACGACGCATGGAATGTATACGATTTTTTTTTTTAATTTAGAAAAATCCGTTTGACTGATTGATCTGTTGAACTCTGCTTATCAAAATAAGTGACAATTTTGTGCAATATCTTAATAATTCAATACTATACACGAGATACTATAGCAGAGTAAGTGACAATTTTTGTTTTTTTTGGAAGATAATTTTGCGTTGGTATGTTGGTAGGTATGTTGATTTTTGAAAATATAAATAAGTTGATTTCGTCCCATACAAAATATGGAATACTCTTCACTTTTCGTTCTACTTTGTAACAGAACATTTTGGTTCTATTTTGAAATAGAACAAACGGAGAATAACTGTACAAACTGATCGTTTAGCGCAAATCGAACAATATATAGGGGAGATGGGGGTGTCTAATTTTATAAAGCATTTATTTACTGGAAATATATAGATAATAATAAAAAATAATTTGTTAATTACTGAAAACAAATATTTGGCCGATCGACAATCCATATGGTGAGAGATTTCTATAGAAATCATATTCAAAAACATTATATCAGTAAAAGATTTTTTAAAAAAACGGGCGATTGGAGTCGAGAATCGAGAATATACGAAAAATTAAAGCTGAGACTTGTACAAATCCAATGATGCAAGATGTTTTGGTTTATTTCGTCGTTTAGTATTTATTTTGAATTTTTCAATATGAAATTTAATTTTCTGTTCGAGATTTTCCCGTTTTAGGCGTTCCAATGTGTTGAGGTGCATATGAAATTCTATACAAATCACCTGAAATGTTCATAAATCAATTAAAAACGTAGAAATTATTAATTTTAAATTCCCGAAAAAAAATTCAGATTTTCCCAATTTTTCCTTTAGATTTTTGATAAAAATTCCTTAAAAAATGCATATCTCCTAAACTACGGGACTATTGTTCGGAGAACTGTTTTTTTTTTCAGTTAGCTGCTTCGAATCTTTATCAGAAAAAAAATATTTGGCCAACCGGTATAGAGAGAAAATAGGTTTAAATACATTATGTCAGTTAAAGTTTTTTTTTAAAAATCGGAGGATTCGAATTTAGCCTGGAAATTACATCGAAATTAAAGCTGGAGCTTGTACGAATGAAGCGATATTATTTAAGCAGTTTTCAGGCGTTATAATGATATAGATAGTATAACAATAAAAATGTAGTATAAAAATGAGAAAGATAAGAAAAAATATTAAAGTTAAATAAAGGTAAAGTTAGACATTAGATAATTGACAGTAAAGAATTTTTATAGATGCTTGAAGGTTTGATATTTTATTAAAAACCTAATTCATAGTGAATTCCATAGTACTAATCGAAGCAGTAGTTGTAAAGGATCTCGGCGAAACATAGCATTAGTAAAAAGTTTTGATCCATATGACAAATTAGTGGGTATTTTTGGTGCGTTATTACAACCCTTGTTCTTTAGGAATCTTCAAAAAGATTTGAAATAATATTTTCGGCGATAATTCCAATGTAATTTTTATAATCATTGTCAATTAATGATTTAAGTTCCGAACGTTTACAAAAAAAAAAAATTCTCCATTCAAAATTCCCCTTTAATTTCTAGACCAATTCAAAAAATATTAAAATTTAAAAAAAATCTATGATTCGATGATTTTGGTCTTAAAATATTCGATTAGTGTCCAAAAATTATAATCAGAAGGAATTTTGGATGGAAGATTTTCAAAATTCACCGTGTTTTTTTTCCCTGTCTCTGAATTGTGCTTAAATTCATCTCGACTTGAATTTGGTCGTAGTAGAAAGAAATGGAATATTTGTTTTGTCATGTCGAACAATATTAAAGCTACTTTTTCAATTCAAAACATAATTCTCAAAAACAATTCGTGGTAAGGGAGTAGTAAATCCCATATCACTCGCTGGAAGATTGCCAAGTCGGTTTTTAAAATAAAAACATTTTGAAATCAAAACATAATTCTAAAATCAGAAGTGGGTTTTCCTTTATATATTGAAACTGGTTATGTGTAGTTTCAGTTAAGCACATTTAAGTCAATTTAAATTGAAAAATTCTAATTTGTATATGACTTAAAAAATATATTTTATTGAACTTGTTGTAAATTAACATTCTTAGATTAAAACCGGTAAATATTTATATAATAAAAATATATAAGTAAATGCCTAATACTTAAATTAAACGTAAGGCCCTATTAAAGTACGTATTCAATGTTTCTTAATTAAGTACTGAGAAAGTACAAATTTCTTAAATAATTAATTGAAAAAAAGATCTCCAGAACTAAATCGATAATTTCTTATAACATTTTTTGCAGTGATTTGTATTTATTTTCGGCAACGATTGTTAATCGTTCAGATTCCTGATGACCTAGCGTCAATACCATTTCTCTGAATATACCTCTCGGATACTGTAGCAGTTCGTACGGTGTTGCAAATTCTACCGCTATTCCAGTGTCCATAACCAATACCCGATCAGAGTCCATAATCGTATGTAATCGATGTGCAACCGTTAGCACAGTGCAATCGGCAAATTTTTCACGAATCGTCTGCTGTATCAGTGTGTCAGTGCTGGAAATATTTGTTTTTTGGAATCAAAATTTAACCAATAGGACAGTTGGCAAATAACAACTTACTGAGGATCAACGTTGGCTGTTGCTTCATCCAATACCAGTATTTTGTTATTTCTTAGAATTGCTCTAGCCAAACAGAGTAATTGTCTTTGACCGACACTAAAATTACCACCGCCAGCCATAACTGAAGATTGCAATCCTAAATGATTGCTGGTGATGTCTTTTAATTCAACTTCATCAAGGGAACGCCATATATCATCGTCTGTGTATTCCTCAAATGGATCTAAATTTCTGTTAAAAAAGAAAATTAAAACTATGGTCTGTGGTTGTGAAATCCAAAATTTAGTACCTTCTCAATGTGCCCGAAAACAAAACCGGATCCTGCGGAATTATTGAAACTTTTGAACGTAAACGGTCCAAATTTACTAAGGCCGTATCGATATCATCAATAATCACTTCCCCCTCAATAACGGCCATACGAAAAACTGCTCCAATCAATGAAGATTTTCCGGCACCAGTACGTCCGACAATTCCAATTTTCTCTCGAGGTCTAACAACAAAATTGAGACCACGCAACACCGGATCAGCTTCAGCAAAATAACGATAAACAACATTTCGAAATTCGATTTTTCCATATTCCGGCCATGTTTTTGTAATTTGCAGTGTTTTCTTTGGTACCGGTTCTGGTGGTAAATCTCGATATTCCAAAATCCGTTCCACAGACATCAATTGATTGGCAACTTCGGCACTTTGACGAATGCCCCATTGAAGCATACCCGTTAAGCCCATTACTTGAGTTATGGCCAAGCCAACCTGACCGCCCAGTATGCCTTAAAGTAAAATTATGTTTTCATTGTTTTCACCATTAATGAGTGACTGTCGAAATTACTTTGATCTGTCAGCATAAAGAAGAAAACTATTACGCAGACAAAAATTAGGCACATCAAATCCAAAACGAGACCAAATGCACTGTTACTTTCAATAAACATAAACCAACATGCCGAATGTAAATCTTGATGATTGTCGAATTCGTCAATCAACACTTTCTGGGCACCAAAAGCTCGAATGGTCGACAAACCATTTAGAGTGGCCGCAATATGCGTAAATACCGGAGAGCGGGCTACAAAAAAAATTTTTAATAAGAATTTTTAAGCCAAAATCCAATCTTACATATTCCTTCCAGTCGCTTTATATTTTTCGATGTTTTTAAGTACATTTTTCTACAGTACACAAAAAGAATTCCCAAACAACCGACTGGAATTAAAAACAATGGATTTATTATAGCTGTAACAATAATGGCTCCAGCCATATTCAAGATTATTTGGCTAGCGTCTAAAACGGCTTTTGGCAACAGTTCATCAACAGCACCCATATCCTTTGAGAAACGATTTAAAATACGTCCGGATGGATTTGTGTCAAAAAATCGCATTGATGTCGATATTATTCCTTTGAACATATTGTCATGCAATTTTTGGGATGCTCGAACACCTGTTGTGTAAAAACCAACTGATCTGAAAATCAAATAAATTTAAAATATTGTTTGTTCCTAAATCTTGTGAAATTCACGAATTTATCAAAGTTTAGTTCAATTCTAACATATTGGTCTGGGACCACCGATGAAAAAATAGCCAAAGTACAATCACAATGATCTCTGACAATCAAACACCTCACTGAATGACTGAAACCAACAAAAATATCAATTACCTGATAAGACTAATCACAAATAATGATCCAATCAATGCAGCATGAATATAAATGCACAGCTCCGTACTCAAGAGTCCATCGTCGATTGTATTTGTTGTATTTTGTTTGATCAAAAAATCCTGAAGTTTATACAACTCAGTGGAATTACCATCGTCAATCAATGTATTGTTTGATTTATTTAAGCGAGAAGAGTAGTGACGCAGTTCCTCTTGCGTAGTCCTGTAATAAAAATTCTTAGTAAACGTTTCTTTAATAGCCAAAGATGTTAACCAACCAAAATGAAACCCAATAATCGGCACCACTGGCTAATGCCTGTGTAATCAAAAACAATATAAATAGAATAATGACTATGGCAAAATTGGCGCCCGATTTTAAGTATGCAAGGCCTACAGAACCATGTACCATTCCCTTAGACGTTGCTTCCAACTCTTGCAATCCTTCGGTTGATTTTGATTTTTCTAATTCTTCTTTTTCTTCTTCGGATGGTGCTAGAGATGTTGACAGTGATTTTATCGATTGACTTCTGCTTGTTCGCCCTTGTCCCGATATTGAATCGGTCGATTCTAATAATGCGGCTATATCAATGCCACTAGTTGACAGTTCTAGTGGAGAGCCGATCGATTCAATTTTCCCCTATTTATGGAATAATTCTTGTAATTAATATTATTGATTAGTACCGTTTTAGATATAATTCGTACGTCATTCAAAACCAAAATTAAATCGGCATCCTTCAGGAAATGTACTTGATGTGTAACTAAAATTCTTGTTGATCCCTGTTTAGCCAAACGACCCATAGGACCGATACATTTATTGAACAGATGACGTCCAACATGTGCATCAACCGCACTTAAAGGATCATCCAGCAGATATACGTCCGCTTCTCTGTATACGGCTCGAGCTAAACTGAAATTGTATTTTCTTCTTTTCTTTTTAACCACACTACATTCAAATCATACTTAATTCTTGCTTTCTGACCGCCAGACAGTGATGCACCCCGTTCGCCAATAATCGTTCGTTCGCCATGTTGAAGTTGTTCGAAATCTTTTATCAAATCACACGCTCTAACAACTGCATCGAATCGAGGACGATCCATTTCTTGGCCAAATAGAATATTCTGTCGAACAGTGCCGGCAAACACCCACGGCGACTGACTTGCATATGAGATCGATCCACATATTGAAATTGAACCCGATTCCAGTGGTAGTTCTCGCAATAGGGCTTGAAGCAACGATGATTTACCAGCACCAACATGTCCGACAACACCGATTAGCATACCTTTTTTCAGGTCGATATTGATTTGGTTTAGTGTCGGTGATTTGGGAACATTATTTGTGTTGTTTTCATCTGTCTTTCCATTCTTCGTTGTTGTTGTTGTTGTCGTCGGTTCATTTTTCTCCTCTAATTCCAATGGAACCCAACGCGTAGTGACATTTTTTATTGAAACAGCTATATTTGGCGGTAAACTGCTATCAGAATTGGATTGTTTTTCTTTCTGTCAATTTAACATTTACTAATTGATGACCAACCATACTTAATGAAAAACCTACCTCTAAAGTATTTCCATTCATTTCTAACTTCTGTATGAATGCTATGTCTTTTCTCTCGTCATATTCCAAAAAGTTCTGCAATCGACGCAGTGCAACTAATGCTTCAGCAATTTCTGCTACACCTCGCACAAACAGTTGCGACATTGTCAATGAAACTATGCTAAAATAGGCCGAAATGACGAACACCTTTGATGCGGTTAGTTCGCTACTGCCATACAATAGGACAATTGACAGCATTGTACAAAAAACTCCCGTTCGTGTTGTAAATAGAAGGAATGTCATATATAAGGCACGGACGTAGGCATTTTTTCGTACAATTTTCAATTCCATTTTTCGGGCCGCTGCAATTAATCGGGAAAATGGAAGTTCCCATGCATAGTATTTTATAACCTGTAGCAAGATCGGATGATTTATGATTGTGATTATATTGTGATTAGGAAATAAAACGGAAGTACCTGAACACCGGAGATGATTTCATCCATAAATCGGACACGTTCATCGGTTCGAAGGGCTGTCTGTAAACGGAATATTGACGATAGTTTGCCGGTGTATGCTAAATTAAAAAAAAACGATGGATTATATTTTAGTTTATCCTTAAAGTGACAAAATATGAGAAGAAATCTTGGAAGGAGTTGGAGGGGGGTGGGAGATTTTTATAAATTTTAGGACATTTAGGACTTATAAGAATAATCGATATACCTACATTGTAACGGTACCACTATAAAAATAATTGCAAGTCCTGTGATTCCAGCTATTCCAACTTCTAGCCAAAGAAGATATCCAATAACCAGGCACATTATTGGCGACACCCACATAAAATGTATGAATAATGTCACCAAATCAAATCGGTTAACATCATTTGACAGTAAATTAACAATTTTTCCCAAGGCCGTTTCGCCAAGTGCTGTTTGAGATAGACGAAGTGCCTGAAAATAGAAATGGAAAAGTTAAATGTGGAAAAATTGTTCATAGATAAAAAGGAAATGTCTCGTTTACCTTTCGATAAATAATACTGCAAACGGCTACTCGAACTTTCATTCCCAAATGAAATGAATGTTCATAGAATTGATTTACAATCAGGGCATTTAGTAAATTTGACAAAACTATTCCACTAGCAAAATACAGGGCTGTTTCGTGACTCATTGTAGAATCCTTTCTAAAGAAAAAAAAAATTAAAAATTCAAAATTATGATCTTAACAAAAATAGCAAATATCAACTTACCTAAAATATATTAACAGTTGCCCCAGCAAAAATGGTTGGGACAATCGAATAAAAACTTCATTGAACACAATTAACATTCCCAGCACTGTGTACTCCCACCAAAATGTTCGAAAAATTGCTTTGATTAGAGATGGCTTTGCTGCCGTTTTTATTTGTCTGTTCCAACCTCTGGTAGTAAAAATAAAAAAAGTAAATTTCGAAATTCTCTTATTTTAAAAATTATGCAAAACTTACCGATCTAGCCGATCACCAAGATTGTCTGATCGATCTGCCTCCAATGGACGAATTAAATCTTCTAGTTCGAGAATTTTTTGACATCCCGTTTTGAACATGCCTATTGTCCACCAAAATAACATCACTGATATAATATTGGCTCCTTCTCGGGGATTTGGCAATAAATTTCTTCTTAAAGCTTCCATTTTTTTTTTTTTTTTTTTTTAAGTATCACTTTTTTGTATTTATGTTTAACACTATTTACTTACACAATTAAGTAAGTTTAATTATTTTTTTAAGTATCACAGATATATTTTGTTATCAATGAGGTAGAATTTTGTTTTCTCTGTTGGCATAATATTTTTGTTAAAAAAAAAAAAATGGCTTCCGGAGCAAATTATTGAACAAAAATCTAGGCTTAAATTTTGTCGTCCAATAATTTAAGTCAAGTAGAATTTTAAAAATATTTTTTAATTTGAAACCGAATTTCTGTTATGGAATTTCATTCTGTATTTAATTTTATTGGAAAAATTATTCATGTAACATTGTCATCGTCACTACTGCGCAGCAATGCCTTTGACTTAGCTTTTAGATTCTGAATAGAACAATTCAGTGTATCGCTCGCTACTCATTCAAGACTTTAGTGTTAAGAGAAATAAAAGTCAAAAATTCGTAATATAATCAAGAGCTTGCCCCTTTCTTCTTAAAAAAAGGAGTTTCGCTTCTGGTCGCAACAAAAAAAAAAAAAATTAAATACTTAAATAAATAAAAAAAAAATTATGACAAATCTTAGAAATATTTGTAAATTACAGAAATGTATTCCAACAAAAATTATCGAATTGTCGAAATTGTATAGAAATTTTTTTGAACTCATACTTAAACATAAAGGTTTCAGTGTACAGAAATTTAAAAATGACTTAAATGATTACGTTGAAAATATATGAAAAAAAGATGTCATGATGGTTTTGTTGTTGTTGACGCAAATGACCTAACTGGACAAATTAGCGACTCGAATCCATAGTGCGGAATATTAAGAGAGTTGCTTAATCAAAATCTGTCTGTAATTCATTCTAGATTTAGAGTTGTAATCTGGGGAGCTACTGCCTGATCGAGAGGGACCTTCCGTTCCTAAATCCACTCGAGATCTTAAAATTCCTGAAGGAAACTGGACTCGACGAGGTACTCTAAATGTAATTAAATAGAGCCGCTTCATGAAGATAGAAGTAAGAAAGGGGGGCACAATAGATCTAAATAAAGGTCAAGGTGGATCGATCACCCCTAATAAATGTACTATCTACAATCTAGAGTTGTAATGACTTTATTCGGTCTGACCGATCAACAATAGATTATTTTCTTTGAGAAAGTTGATGGCTGATAGGGTGGTTCGTGTATACATATATGAAAACCAATTCGATATTCTAATTTAACAATAATATTTATAAATATTACAAAATATTGTGCAATCTACTTTATTGAATAAAATTAAGATAAAACAAAGATAAGATCTACCAAAAATTGTATGCGTCAATTTACGATAATAATAATTATATAACAATTAAATGGTTGACTTGTTCACTGTCTGCATGCCAATTATTTATTTAAGCTTAAAATAAATTTTATTAGCTTTTATACCAATTTTTTACACTTGAGATAATGGACATATCTATAACTATAATTAAATAAGATAAGAAAATGCATGTTTCAGAAAATTGTGTAGAGTGAGATCGTACACTATCTATCTATCTATTTATCTAATATGTACCTATAGCTGTACTATATTTGAATTAATAAAGAGATAAGTAATTACTACTTATTTCAGTAACCTTGAAGATTGATCGGGATATAAACAAAATTTAACGTTTTTTTTTTCTTTTTAATAAATATGCTGATGTAATAAATAGGCCGATTTCTACGAAAAAGTTTGACTTTTTTGCATACTAAAATGATCCAAAACGCAAACGACTTAACAATTTACTTATGTAATTCTCTACAAAATCTTTAAATAATCTTTATAACCACATTTTGTATACATAATTTTTTAACGTTCGTGTCTTCTTCCAGATAAATTGTTTTGTTGTGGTTAATGAATAGAATCAATATTAAACATTAGTAATAATAATATGACGTTTAGCGGAGTCAGTGAACGATGACAACGCAAAATTTTGCGATAACGCGACAGGGAGTCATCATTTTTTTTTTTTTTTGCTAATTATTAATCAATAAAATTGATAAACAATTTTATTACGAAATTCAAAATTGTGCTCGTACATAAAAAAAATGTTATTCTTAAACAAAGAGTGGTTGCGTTAAATTGATTTCTAATTTCAATAAAAATGACTTTACCAACTAATTTGAGAAGCAAACAAGAAATTTCACGGTCAAACGGATGATTACAAATATTATTCATTCAAAAAAAAAAAAAAAATTAAATTATCATTTTAAAAAACCATACATACATACATACGTAAAAATTTTGATACAATGACAATAATTGATTACGATAACGATACAGTAGTTATCAACCCAATATGCTTTAAACTAGCAAAAAAAAAATCTGTGTATAATTATTAAGTAGGTGCTGCCTTTGTCTATATCGATTCGAATATTTATAGAAAATCGCGCTGATTTTGTTTTAAAACAATGGCGGAAAATATTTTTCATTATGGACGCCCAGATTGGTACCATTTTGAAAACACCAGTAAGGAAGACATAATTGGCTACGCCCTCTTTATTATCTACAACTTTGTTTTTATCCATTTTTTTGTTCTGTAAAACAAATTCGAATAAAAAAGATTAAAAACTCTAAAAAAAGGGAAGAATTTTTATTGAAAATCTAAGGAAAAATTGCGAAAATCTGCACAACAAATTTTGTTTTCCAGAATTTCAATAATTTGATCTTAAAGTGCGCTTAGATTCCCAACAAAAAAATTAAATTTCATTTTGAAAAAATTCAAAATAAAAACTAAACGACGAAATAAACCCAGACATCTTAAATCGTTTAATTCGTACAAGCCGCAGCTTTAATTTGCGCACATTCTCCAGGCTAAACTGTAATCGTCTGATTTAAAAAAAAAATCTTTCACTGACATGATGTTTTTATACCTGTAATATTCGGTAGCGCTAATGTTCCACCCTAACGATCGCCGGTTGGCCGCTATTGTTGGTCATGTACAATGTACATGAATGATGATTTTCTTAAGCTATTTATTAAAGTAAAAAATCAGAAATGCGAATTACACACAACTCATAAATTTATGTTTGTGTGAGTTTAAATAAATGATCAATAAATTTACCTAACTAAAGATCCAAAATTTGTTACATTATTGGTATCTTTATACTACATGTAGTAAACGTTACAGAGTTTATTTTCTCACTATACATAGCACAACCCGGCGTTTGTCATTATTTGTAAACAAGACAACAAGCACTGGTATCACGAATAATCAATCTCTTACGGGATGAGTAAAGTTTTTTTTTCTTTCTTTCATTCTTTTATTATTTTCTGATTTGACTATCTTCGTGCACAAGGTTAATATTCAATTCCAAGCGGCGAACGAATCCAAAATAACAACAATTTACCACACGAGAATAAATCTTAAGACTTAAGCACTAACAAAAAAAAACTTTATATGTATTTGGACAACAGATAATAAATAAGTAAATGGATGATATGCAAAATTATTTCAAGTGATCTCAACCAATAGGTTTTCTTTCTGAATATCCACCACTCTATTAATTAATATTGCTGCGTAATAGAAAATAATGTTCAGATAAAGTTTTCATTGACTTTACGAAACAGTAATACTACCTGCCTTAAGTAAAGATTAATAAAATGTTTGGAATAAAAAATTTCGTCAATAGAAAACTATCATAAGTAAATAAAAAAATAATTTACATTTAGTTACATGGTAAGTTTGCGATGATTTTTAATATTTAAAGTTTACTAATTTATTTTTCACATCATTTTCTTTTCAATATTGGTTCGAAACACTTCTTAATTCTTTTCCGAAAAAATAGCTTAGACAAAAATAGATAAAAGAGAATAGGTACAGGAGGTAACTTATAAAATGGTGCCCCTCGTAACTAATTCTTTTATCCCCTTTTCTCAAAAATACGTTTTTATGAAGTTTTATTATTTTTTTTTAATGAACAATTAAGACTCACCGAAACATAAAATTTAAATTATCCTAAAACGTTTTTCTTTTTCAGGGAGTGCCCAAAAAAAAGGGTTTTGTGAAAAATCTTAAAGTTTGATTTTTTTTTTCAATTCTAATACAAATTTTTATCTATGGGTGAATATTGGCTTCGTCCTCTGTAGAACACAATAAAAATTCAAATACCGGGTTGTGACAGTAACAATTATTGTTAGATCCAGGTCCTTCCCTATGAGATATTATTAACAATTATATTATGTTATTCCCATTGTAACTAAATATTTTGAAAATAAATTTCGTATTAATAGAATTGTTTTGTGTTACAACAAATGCCCGGTCACAAATTGTTGCAATAGTTGTAACTTGTACGTAAATATTGTAATCTTGATAGGATAATCCTTAATTAGTTATTTATCTAACCTAATACATATTTAAATAATAAAAAAATAATTTTATAGAGCCATAATAAATCTCTGCTAAATATTTGTATGAGCGTAGCTGCTGATTATCAAGATCAAGAATCCGGTAAATAAACGGTTTAAGCTGGAACATTGAATCGGTATATTTAAGTAAGATTTCTATTAATTCTGAAGAAATTCGAAGAATAAGGTAGGTCTAAGAGAGGAAGAAGAGGTATGTCAGAGACGAGGCGCATATTTTTTATTTATTGAAATAAGATTTGAGATTTTTTTTTTTACTTTAACGGAATTCCTGTCAAACTTTAATCTCTTACTCTCACTCAGTTCTAACAATATAATCATACTCATGAGTGGATCATGAGATAATGTGAATTTAATTTGTAATTTATTCACAATTTTTTCCCCTCACTCCCACTAAAGAGTTAAATACAATTCAGCTTCTGCCTCAACCTCAGCTTCTAGCGTCAATTTCCCTTATATGGCAAAATGGCAAACCTAATATAATGGTTGACGCGCTTCTTAGACGCGCGTCAATTTCGATCGAAAATTGAAAAAGACGCGGCGTCTTTTTGACATTAG
>JANSTT010017226.1:0-17949 GCA_026745375.1 Platyura marginata
ATGAACTGTCGTCAACTGTTACCAACTGTCGATGGCAGCAACAGTTGTCAACTGTGGCCAACTGTTAAAAGTATCAGATCGTGTAATGGAAACATTAGATTCAGAGATATTTCAATTTCGCTCAAAATGGATCTCTCGCCCGGTATCCCCTACAGCAGATGAAATAAACAAAACTTTCTTGCAACGTTATTGCAACTGTAAACCCGTATTTTCAACAAAACTATTTATTAACTTTTATCTTTGTTTTCCTTAAAAATTATTCACTTCGGTTTTTATACTTTCGCTTCCGTACGACCACACTGTTCAAGCTCTCTTCGTATGACTGTCTCCTCCTGTGTTCCACTTTCTACCGTGTTGCCAGGTCAGCCTGCCTATCCATTGGTGCCAGGTTTTCACAACCATTAAACAAATACAGTTAATAACCTACTTTCAAAAAAAAGTTTAAAAAAAATTATGTAGTTTTGCTACAACTTCTGATTTTCAATTTTTTTGTGCTTGTGCGAATTTTAACTTAAATAACTGTAGATCAAATTTTTTGATAAACTTGCGTTTATATTATTTGTAAATTTTTTAGATTTTATTTCAATTAGATAATTAATAGAAGTACTTGTGCACCACAATGCGCAGGAACTTCAAAAAAAATTATGGCGTCATAATTTGCAACTTAATTTATACAATTAGAAAATATTATAGGATTCGAATTGAATTGGAAATATTTGCAATTTTATTACCTAGACTTCGGGTTTAATTTCTATAAATGTTTTCCGGTCAACAAAACATTTTTGTCATTCACAGTTCATCATCACAACATCGAGACATATATACATACACTTTCTTTAAACAGATCATGATACGAATCGTTATATGTAGGACCTATAAGTTGTGTCAGTTAGTAATGTCCCCATCTGTATACGCTACATATTTGATTGTAATGCCCTTTGGCTCGCTAGGCATATTACATACGTTTCTTATAAAACCAAGAATGAAATCAATTAAAAGAAGCACGTTAACTTTAAATGAAATCTACTTTATTCACAAAAAAAACTTAAGATTAATTCAAAAGGAAATTAGGAATAGGAACACGTGTATTTAAATTGGTACCTTTTTATATGTCTTCTTTTGTATGTTTCTTCTTCATCTGTATCTACCCAACGTTTTTGGTAGTTATCGTTATCTTCAAAATAAGTATTTCCAAGCTTAATCGTTGTTTCCTCCCAACGTCCTTCGGTAGTAAATTTTGTACGTTACGTGTAACTTTTATTCTATGTTTTAACTGTGATATTAATATTATTTATGTGTTAAGGGCGTATTATCACGTCTGGTCGCTCTTGCTGCTAGCGATCGTCTTCCCTTTGCATCGATCTCGATTCTTGACCAGCGCAAATACCCCACTCTTTAGACAGGACAGGACAGATAGAGGAGCTTTTATATGAATTACAAATAAGCTTAAATAATAATAATAACAACATCGATAAATACAAATAGTTTAACAACATGGAACGAACCAAAGGGGGTCGTTACAACTGAAAAATCTAAAATTACGAAATTAAGTATTTATTTTTTTTACAAAGCGAACATTTCAAAAACAATAAATTGTTCTTGGATCAGCAGCAATCATAGATCCTAAGTATAAATTAAAATATCTTATGTTGTGGCAAAGTTGTTTAAATACATTTATACATTAGTTAGGTATGGTACGAGTATGTACATACAGTGTCGCATTAAATATTTTTTTTTCCAAAAAAGGATTGTTTAAAAAACAAAAACAATTATAAGTACCTACCTACCTACCTATATAATAATAAAAATTCTAAAAGTAAATAAATCAGAAAGTAAGTAATTACTTTCTTTAAAATATTACTTTAGATACCTATGCGCCTCTTTTTCTTTAATAAATCTAAAATAATATTATATATTTTTTGCAGCCACAATTTCTTTATGTGACAATACATCCGTTCTCTACCTGCCCATTATTAATTCATATCGCAAAATAATTTCATTTTCTTGAGCTTCCTTTTTGTTTGCCAGCTACTTTATATGGCACAATGGTATCCATCGTCATAACCATACATTTTTATATTCGAAAAAATCCTGAAAATAACGACAAGGAAAAAATTCCAGAAACGTAAAACTCTCATTTCGTCACATATGGCATTCTTACGGTACATATAAACGACGTCTGAAGAGATTTTCGTATATCAATCACTGTTTTATGGCCAAATGAACATGTCATTTACAGTCTACTGCATCTTTGTAATTTTTCCTATTTTTTTTTTCTTTTTTTTTTTATTATTTTCCATCTTCAATTTTGCTTACGAGATTTTTAGCCCTGGTCTTATTCATGTAACAATAAAAAAATTATTTTTCCATGAGAATAATAAAAGTTTCTTATATTAAGGTTGGATACGTAGCCGCGCACGCGGTGGCCGAGGTGGTAGCAGTAGCAGTACTTATGGAAAAGTTTTCTGTACCCAAAAGAAAAAACATGAAAAGCTCATTTGCAATCGAGTTTGTATTGCTGTACACGGCGTGCCATTTTATAAAGACTTTTAGACTCTTTGACTGGATTATAATTAAATAAGAAAGCATAACAGTTTCTTTAGCATTAGTATATGTATAAAGAGATAGACAGAACAGAATGCGTCTTGTTGTGACATTAAAAATATAAATGGCTAATATTACCTAGCATATGAAGTACAGGTGCAGAATTGCTTTTCCAAGTACATAAAAAGGCTTATGGTGGGATGTCGAGACATAGATGAGGAATTTATAGTAAAATACGAAATATATAATGTCTGTGTATAGCAGCTGTGGTTAGTACTTGGTGCGCTCAACGAAAGTAAAATAAATTGTGTCCCGCAAAGCATAATTCTGTCCTAAGGGTTGAGGAGGGTATATGTACATGTACAAGTAGATACATACTATACATACATAAGGAATATGTATATAATAATATGTTGTATGTAACTGTACTTTATTCATAGACATACATTAATCCATAAATGCATTATAATGATAAAATGAAGAAAAGTAATTACACAACCTCACACAATCTCTCCTATACGTTAAACTACGTAAAGTTAGGAGATTAGGGTGGTAAAACTTTTCGTACAGCTTTATGGTTTAGTGAATAAGAATGAACGAAGAACGAGGTTACTTTACTTTTATGGTTTTATTACTTCCAGATGAAAATGACATTCTGACATGAAAGGATAATATGTTGTGCGGATGATGTACAAAAACAATAAAATAGTTTTATTATTTTGTTTTTCTGGTTTTAAGTATGTGCGTATTTGTGAAATTTTTGCATTTTTATTTTTTTGCCCTTTTATAACTATGCAAATGACATTCCAATATAATTAAGTTCTTTCTACATAAATTGATTCATTTTACATTAAAAATTTAAAGTGCAGAGCGCATTTTATAATTATTAGCGTCATTTTTAAATAAGGAAATGTTCAAGGTTACTGTTTTACATTGTTACTTTTCTATAGGAATACACGGGATTTACCTACTTACTTCAAGGTTTTTTATGTCTAAAAAAAAAACAACAAATAACAAATATTTTTTTACATCACTACATAACTAGGTAAATATATTTTTAGGGTTGGGAATCAAATTATGTAAGTATTTAAAAATTTCTAATTTGCAATCGCTATTATGGTAATACGGTGGATTATGAACGGATTTTATTATAAAAATCCATCTAAAATTCCTTCTAATTATAACTTCAAATTCAAAATTATCTATCAAAGGCTTTTTAAATACAAATACAAAAATTTCTTATTGCCTTTTTTATGAATATGGCAACAATTATAGAAAACAACAATATGAAGATTTCATTCATAGACCAAACAATTCCACGACCTACCGTTATGGCGCTCCAATTTTATGTTATTTATTGGGATTTTAATCATTTACTCGAAAAATCTTTGGATTTAGGAAAAAGTGAACATGACGAAAATGATAGAGAATAAAAAAATAAAGATTAATAGACCAAAAAGTTCCACGGCCTATCGTTATGGCGCTGCCATTTTTTTAATACCATTTCTTGGCCTTTTAATGATTTGTATTCAATTTACTCAATAAGTATATATTTGTTGTACAGACAAAATAGACACAAACAAAGTTGTAGATAATAAAGGTACTTATACGGGTGGGTATATTATAATCGGCGTAGCCAATTGTTTCTTCTTTACTGGTTATTATTAATTCCTTTTTATTTTTTATTATTATTTAGATTTTATTTTAATTTTATTTTTTTAACTTTTCTTTTTACTCTCAATTTATTATATAATATTATTATTCTATGTCTTCGAATAATTATATCAAGTAACTCTAACTCTAGTTTGTTTCTACTAGAATAATTGTGGAAATTAATGGAAAATTGTTCTTGTGTTTCTAACGTTTTATTTTTCTGTGTGAAAGTTAAATCTTTATTTAATTGTTTTTTTAATATTACTTTTTATTTATTTGTCAATTTATGTTTCACCTTATTTTTTATTCTACTAACTATTCACATAAGTTTATGCAGTTTTCGGTGCGACCCATGAGGGTCTTCAATGCTGCCGGTAAAACCTCTTTCAATTGCGAATTGTTTAGCTGGCATTATTTCCACAAATTTCAACAATCTCTACAAACAATAGTTTTTTAAAAAAAAAAACTAGTCAATTTTTCAGGAACAACTATTTTTTTTTAAGAATGTGTAAAATTATTAAACAAAATTCTGTAATCCCAAACTGAAGAAGTTACTAAATCTAGCATTAGGTCACAACATTCTTCTATATAGTGGCGTTAAATCTTTACCAAATTTCAGGACGATATCTCAAGAATTAGTCGAGAATTATATCCAAATTTCTACGAGTAGTATGAAATGAGCATGAAAAATTAATTTTTATTTTTATTTTTGACTATAATCTTAGAACCTTGAAGGTACTCAACAGTACAAATCGGTACTAAATCTGTGCTTAGTGTTAAACTGGATGTGAAAGATTTGTCCGGCTGGAGTGATCGACGTAACTTTTTGGCCTATTGTAAAACAAGGAAGTCTCTTTTAAAATTTAAATTTAATAAATGAATTTATTTCTTTATTGTCTTCTACATTTGTATGCAATTAATTAAAATATAAATAATCATATGTATACCTATACATACACACATATACTTAGTACTAATTTTTGTTTGTAAAATCTGTAAATGAGATTTAAATTTTAATATTTTTTTGTGTCAAATGAAAAAAAATGAAACGAAATAAGGAAAAAACAACATGAGACTTCTCTGTTGTAGATCTAATTACGACCTTGCACTTCGGCATCGGTAATTTATTTACTCAGTCATAAAAGACAAACACAAAGTTTCTCACATTGGTGTTCTGTGGCACCGTGGTACTATGCAATGCAGTCAGGAAACTGGTTTCAAAAACTAAATGCAATAAATTAAATACGCTTCGTACTGTGCCTTCACTGCTTGGGTGCATGCATTCACATAAAACATACAAAATATATCGTGTATTTGTAATGGCACTATGCGCGCATCTTCAAATGCAATAAATTTCCATCGTTCAGTGTAGATTTAAAACACCTATAAATATCATTAATGTAATTTTACTCTACGAGTTGTTTATATTTTGGCTTCTGACAGACGGAAAAAATATTTTCGTTTCACATGTCGGTTTAACGCGAGATGTTTTAATTTTCTTCGTTTTTTTTTTTTTTTTTTTCGTTTTCATTCTTTTTAATAATAGGTGTGTTGTGTGTAGTTTTTTTTTTTATTTAGGATGCCGACAGTCGCATGTTATTAATCAGTTTTATAAATTTAAATGAATTGGCCTACACACCGGTGCTGATTAAAATTTACTGTTACGACCACTTTGGTGTTAAATATGAATGCATTTTAAAGCTGATTAAAAAAATTCATTTTTAATTAATACATAATATTAGTTTATTTTAATTATAATTAACTGTCAATTAGTGTTCTGTTTTTAAATATTGGCATAATATAAAAATACAATTTACAAAACTATTTTGTTAAATGGGATGATATACAAATTGAGAGATTTTTTGTTTTTTTTTTCTTTTAATGTTGAAATAAACGAGAAAAAAATGTTTTGAAATTCTTGAAATCAAATAAAATTTAATTTATATTTTTTGAATGTTAACTCTTTGACAAATCTTTCTCGAAATGTTTTGTTTCTCGGTGGTTTATTGCATGTTGTCATTTCAAATATTTTGGTAGAATATTTTGTTTAATTCTAAGTTACATAAATAAGTCGTAAATAGTTTTAGTCAATAACAATTAGGATATTATTTCCTCTTTTTTACACTCTTAATTATTAATTAAGATTTTATTTTTCGGACAAAATTGCCCGATCGAAATAAAACTTGGTAGGGAATTTTTAGTACCTCGCCATTGAATTATGGACAATAAAAATATAATGTAAATTTTTCAGAGCAATATTTTCTATGGTTGATTTTGAAATTTCCACTTTTTTGGCTATTGCTCCATAAATTAACCACGTCTCATCCAAAAAAATAATTACTTGGCTTTTTTCAGAGAAATGTTATTTTGTTTACCCATTTTGACTGAGATTACTGAAAGTCACACACTTGTCGCATAGACTTATAAATCAGAAAATACATTTTTTTTACCGTATTAAAAAAATCTCGGTTTCAGCAGTTTTAGAATATTTTTTAACCTTTCTTTTTTACAATAAAAGAAAATATCTATCTATTCTCTAACATAATAATATTGGTAGTATTATGCTATTAATAAGAATTGATAAGAATAAGCAAGAGAGTTGGTATTATTATTAAACCTTGCGGGTCTCATTTAGTATGAATCCATCTAATAATAATCGAATACTTAAATGTCCCGCAGTCCCAGTTAAAAACCTTTCAAACCAACACCGTTTATTAATGAGATCTATATATGAATATACTAAACATAATTTGTTTATTTAACTACATTGATTCCACAACATTAAATTGTATGATTTTTCTGTTGCAAAATATGTATGTAGGTACATACAATTAAAAAAATTAAATTGTTAAATCATAAATCATTCAACCAATAATTTATTGAATTTATGTAAAACTGTTCAATATTTATTATATAATATTTTCATATTAATATAATTTATAATATTCTTAATATTCATTATATAATTGTATTTAAAATGTTGTAATAGGACAATTGCCATTCAGCCCAATAAATTATTTGGAAATAATTTATTGGGTCTGCTTAGTTTCGTTACCCTTTTCTTGTCAGATAACAATTTATGAGATTTTTACACAAATTGTACCGGTTTCTAATTTAATAACCATTCAATTTTAATGCAATATATACAACAATATCAACAACAACAACAACAACTAACCAGAATCTAAAAGAGAAGTTAAGATTTATGGTCAAGCTTAAAATATACAATAATGTATAATAACTTTATCATGAATTTTTGGTCCCACTAATTGATATATTGTAAGCGGGTTTATGAATAAGGGATGCAAAATATGGAGAGAAAAAAATTTTAATTTTTGTGATTGTATTTCTGGTGTAATAATTTAAAAAGGCATAGTAATCATAACGTGCTTAAATTTGCGAAATTTTTCTCTCTTTTTCCTCGTTTTTATTTATACAGGGGAATAGGTTGGTTATTCTAAACAAAAAAAATGGTTGTAAATGCTTCTTTACATCTAAACAAGTTTTTGAGATGCCTACAGAGGGTTTTAAAATTGTACACCATTTTTTTCAAATAATATATGAACTTTAAAATATTTCAAATGGTAACACCCTGTATAATATTAATTTTTATAATTTATATAAGGATTTTGTTTTCCTTTGCTTAGGACATACTTAGATATATATAGGATAGGTTCTCTCACTAAGATGTATTTATGTATATAGTTTCAAAAATAAGTAGGTAAACGTACTAAAAATATAGGTGGGTTGTCAACAAATATAGAAAAACAAAAACTAGTAAAGAAGAAATAATTGACTACGCCGATTATAATATACCCGTATGAGTACTTATTTATTATCTACGATTTTGTCCTTATCACTTTTTTCTGTACAACAAATTGAATGATTTAAAACCCTAGAAATGACATAACATTAATTGCTGCGCCATAACGGCTGGTTGTAGAACTGTTTGGTCTATTAATGAAATCTTCATTTGTTTCAGCTTCATTGTTTTCATGTTAATTTTTTCTACATTCTAACTATCTTTCAAGTAAATGATAAAAATTTGGTTCACGTTGTACCAAAGCTTCCCTATATTTTGTCCGATTTGCTCCAAAATATAGATCTTATTACAACAATAAAGATTTTACTCTAGTACTTCAAGTTCAGTGAAAACATCCTCAATAAACCTCAATTATGTTTTTGTCCGCACAACATGTGAAATGTTGAAATTCAACTAATGGTCATAAACTTTTATGCCACCCTGTAGTTATGTAAATAATACATTTTAACATTAAAACTAATGATTTTTCTTTAAAACTTTGTTTGATGCATGCTGATGCTGATGAGAATAAATTTACATTTTCATTTTAACAGACATTAAATTTTCACATTCCATTTGTTTGACATCCTGCCACTTTTATTCCTTGCGAATAATGGAATGGCGATGGAAAATTTATTCAAACTATATATCGCATAATGTATGCGTATCCACATTTTTTCTATGAATAAGAAAACGGGTGCGGTCACAAAGATTATATTAAAAAGTAAAATATACATACATACATACATACATACTTCAGACATGGACGACGATGAAGTAGTGACAGTTTAACCCGATAACATATTCAAGCTGTGCAAGGTTTAAGGATGATGACATTGCATGCATATTGATATTTTTTATTTGATTAAATTTAATATCATAAGAAAGCTTTAATTAAGCTTTAAAGTCATGAAGGATTTACTGCAAAAACTCCTTTTTTTTATAGAGATCCCAATGAAATATGAATTTCTTAAATTAACTTATTGCTGCTGAATATTATTTTATGATTTCAAATTTTAAGTAATTTGGCCATTGAAATGATTTCCATTCCACGTTCCAATGGGCAATATTAAAATGTTGTTTTATTCGGTTCTGACAATCAATAATGTCTTCGAGTGTACGTAAATCTGTCATTGATTGAGATATTAGGAGTAATTTATATACAATTTCATAGTAGTTATATGCTCACAGTATGAAATTTGTTGAAGTACAGATTACCATCTGGCTGAGATAGAAATTAATATTCGTTGATCATTGATGACAGGTTAAAAGAGTTCATAATGAGTTATTGCTTTCTTTGATGTTGTTTGTACACAATAATATTTAATTAAACATTTGGCTAATGAAGAAAAATAAATGCAATTGACATTTAACTATTATAAACAGGGAATATTATGTAGTAGGTAGATTTGTGGCAGTATTTTGGCAATTCTTTTTTCGCTTATAGAAAAATATTTGGTCACCCATTGGGATTTTCTTTTTACATGGTGACCACTTAATTTTCTGTTCCTAGATTTCAATGCATATCTTTCATTCTAACTATTTTTGGAAATTTTTCCTGTTCTCTTTTGAGCATTATCGAAATATTCAGCAACATTCAAGCAGATACCGCAACGGGTAGTTGTAGTGTGAAATTTATTAGTGAGTTATTACATGAAAGCTAACATTTTCGCTGTGGTCGTTATATGGTGAACGAAAATAAATTCAGGTAAAACTTTTTTTTAAATTATTCTTCTCAATACTTGTACTTAATTATGGAAGAAAATTGTTGTACTTTTATGTCGGTGTTTCCTATAACACAGTAAAATTATGGCGGAATAGACCTTTGAATGAAGTGAAAGATCGACCCCGTTCTGACTGAGCTAAAAACTTAACTAAAAAAAATTTAAAAGATGACCGACAACAAATTTGGTTTTGAAATAAGGACCGTGGCAAGAAAAAAATTATTCTTCTTCAATATTCTTGGAATCAAAGCAAAAAATTTCTTATATTCAGAAGTATTAAAGATCCACAAATTAGGACAAACACTCTTATGCGATACCTGTAAATCCTCTCTTAAGCAAAATGCCACACTGCCAAACTAACCATTGCTCAGATTAGGTGAGTTTCCAATCCTTTTGGAGGACTGTCCTAGAAACTTCCCGGATCTTAATCCGGTGGAACATATTTGGTGTAGATTCCGAGATATTGATAGTTAGTGTTCTAGTGTCATGCGGAGTCCTATTCCAAGAAATCCGGATCAGTTGATTCAGCGATTGGATGAAGAATGTAACACCCGCAGGAAACAGAAGTTTTATGTGACAGTTTCGATAGGCGATTTAAGAATTGTATTTTAAAAAATGGCGGCCATACTAAATATTAATAATCAATTGTGAAATTCTAAATTCTGAAACATTTAAAATAAAACTATTATTTACTTTTTTGCTGTTATTTTTAATGTTTTAAGTAATTATTCAATTGCAGAAATTAAGTGACATTTTGTTTTATCGCAAACCGGTTGTTAGATTATCGCACATATACAAATATGGAAAAGTGGACTTCAAACTACCCGCTTTCGTAAATAAATTTTTCTCAAGATATTTCTATTAATTATGTATCGATACCACAAAATAACGTTTTATATATTTCTCACAATTCTTATACATACTGTGGTCTGTTCAAGTGATGGTAAAAATCGGTTTATCGATTTTTTATCATCGTTTAATACAACTATCGATGGTCCTTAATGTTTATAAAAATCATAAAAAAGGTTTTCTTCGGATGTATACCATTATCATTTTAGTTTTGGTTTTGATTTGAAAGTTTGCAACCTATATTTATACATTTTAAAATCGTTTTACCTTCGTAATAAATTCTTGAAGTCTTCATGATTTAAAGAAGGGTTCGTTTATATTAGCCAATACATATGTACATTAAGGGGCTATCCTTGAAAATGAATTTTTAATTATTTATTGCAAAAAAGTGTTTGTTATTAGGGTAAACGAAAAGCTGAAAGTAAAATAGTTTATTTTCATTTGTTGATTTACTTAATCCTTAAAACAAATTATTTTTACCATTCTTCATTCATATAAATATTCTTAAGACAAATTTCTGATGTCTCAAATAATTCTGTTGTTTCGAATTTTTTCCAGTTATCCTTATAAGCCGATCCAATTTTTCCTGGCGTAATAGAAATGTATTTAAAGATGTATATCACAGTTGGTCAACACAAAATTAAAAAAAATGTTAGGTTTTCTATATCTCTATTTATTATCTAGATTAATTCAGGAAAAATACTTCAATAAATTCTATATAGGCATAGTTTAGATAAAAGCAAGACCTCATAGAATTTTTTGTTTGTTTATTTTCCTAACCAATACATACCTATATAATATATAATATATATATATACAATACATACTTATGTACACATAGGATAAATAGAGTTGATTCTGGAGTGAGTTAAATTGATGGATTGACGCATTCATCTTCCACAGAACATAAAATGGTAACACATGTGAAAATAAATTATTTTGTTCTTTTGCTATTTTTTGTTGTAAGAAAATACTTGTAGTGACGTTGAATTATGCATAGAAACCACGCCTTTGACGAACTTCTTGTTTTGTAAATTTATTTTATTTTATTTTTTTTTTTCACATGTAGGCATTTCTATACTCAGAATATCTTCTTCAATATTTAAAAAAAAAATAACACAAATTTATATACATACATTAAAAAAATAATAATATATATTTTTAAATATTTATATGATTTATTCTTTAACATTTTTTCGGAAATGGTTATCGTATTTCTTTGTAATTTGGTGTTTAATACATTTTTGCAGCAACGGTCCCTCTTCAAATTCAAGGAAAGCATTGAAACCGTTTAATGTTATAATGTCTATACCCGTAATCTTGTATGATGTTAATCAAAGAGTATTACAATGTTGGTACGGGTTATGTAACGCCTCTTTTAAATGTTGATATACCCTGGACATTTTACAATGCTACATTATAACATTCCAAAGTTTTAAATAATTATATTCGTTATCGGCTATATTCGATCCTCTTCTTGAAATTAAAATTAAAATTAAGTTTTAAATTTTAACGACTTTTCGATTTATTTCAAATCATCAATAAAATAATAAAAGAATTATTTAAGGTACGATAGACACATAAATACGGGTTCAAGACCGACTGGGGATGAAACAAGAAGTGTTTTTCTCCGTCTATCCGTCTGTCCGTCTGTCCGTCTGTCCGTCTGTTCGTCTGTTCGTCTGTCCGTCTGTCCGTCTGTCCGTCTGTCCTAAAGACTAAAAAGTTCCACGAAATACCGTTATGGCGCTGCAATCAATTTTATGTCATTTCTAGAGTTTTTAATCATTTACCCAATTATATTTATTGTACAGACAAAATAGCACGGACAAAGTTGTTTCGTAAATAATAAAGAAGTACGCATACTGGTATATTCTAATCGGCGTATCCAATTTATTCTTCTTTACTGGTTTTATCATAAAATTAAACTTATGTATTAGAGGGTAGGTATGCGTTCTGAATTTGACATCGGTCACCGCCTATTAAACACAATAATACGCATTTCTTCAATTTCATAACAATGATTTACATATCTAGGTACATATTTCCTGACAAAATTTGACATGTGTTTTGCATCGCTTCGTTTTAGAAACGTTTTGTCTTACCAGAATTATTATAACCTTTGAACTACCACTTTGTACTACAAAAATATATCTATGTGAACATAAATCATTTTAATAATACTAAAGTCATTCATATTTATGTTCAATTAACTTTTACCTCCACGACGCAGTTAAACCAATAAATATAACTAAGATTTGTATTAAGTAAGTATACGAGTCCTTACAACAAGTCAAATTCTAAATACAAATTACCTACTATTGGCCTGATAAATTCTCTTTTTATATTTCATAAATTAACTGTTTTGTTGAGTTTATGATCTCCTCTTTGTGTGATAAAATTAATGTTAAAAGATTTCATTGTCAATAAACATATTTATATAATAAACATAATATCATATTTCTTTAAATGAGAGATAATAAAATAGACTGTAAAAATATTGTAAATAATATGTCTTCAAGAATTTAAATTGCTTAATTGAATGGAAAATTTAAAAAAAAAAAACAAAAATAAATGTTGTGGATATGTAGGTAGTAGGTACTATGTAGTCAGTCATTGGTTGGTTATATTACTTAGTCATTTCGAGGGTCGATTAGTCTTACGAAATATATTTACTTTATCGATCATTTAAATTTGTCTTAATTTTTTAATATAACAAATATATCAAAATGTTGTTAAATAATTAAAACTTAATTTTATAAGCAGTTTTTAAATATAACATTAATATATAAAATATAACATTACCTAACGTTTTTCATTTGTATTAGAATAAAAAAAGGATAAAAAACCATTATAAAAGTATAATTAATTCAACCGGCTATGTATAGTATAATACCCGTATGGATCAGTTGCAGATCAAGTCACCTCGTGCGTTAACAATTTCGTGGCCCCTAAACTTAAATTAGAAAAAAAAAATTTCAAGAAAACCCTCATTGACAAAAAAAGAAAAGTAAACAAAAATTTCATACCTTAACACATTAAATAATTTTTTTAAAAAAACATATACATACATATTTACTTTATTTTTTACAAATACGTCAATTATTTTGGTAATTAATTCGGTTTAAAATTTCCTGCTCTGTATGTATATAGAATGGCCACATAATTTAATCTTTCTTCTCCCATATAGTACCTACTCCTTAAATTATTTTTTAAATGCTTTTAAACAGAAAACGATTCTTCTAATTGTTAAACAAATTTTCAATAAATATTTCAACATTCGTCGCTTCGCCAAGAAAAAGCGCTATGTGTTTTTTTTAAAACAACTTCAGTAGAGCAAAAATTGCAATTTTTTCTGTGTATTGACAACATATTTAAGGTGACCTGTATTAAATTTGTTAATTTAATAAACTAGAAGTCATCTTGATTTATTCATATAAAAATGTATTACGATTTGAAAGAATAATCGACTTTTTATTTAAAAAACTTCACATAGCGCTTTTTGCCAATTGGTTTATTTCTCACATAAAAATCTTTTTGAGGTAACACATTTTGTGTTTTTGGTGTTGATTGGTAATTCAAAATAATAATAAAAAACGACGATATATGTACATATATGCAAAAGAAAATGTAATTTTCCTCAAACCCTAATGAAAAGACATTTTATCACCTTCGGGGCCCTTCGCAGCCACTTAGTCTCCTTACCACTTAATGCGGCACTGAATTTAAAACAGAACCATACGATTTTTTGTGTGCGTAATATTTCTTAACATAATTTTTACGAAAAATTAATTTTGGGCTACTGGTATCCATCGATCCATATAAAAAAGTGATTGACTATCTTGAATTGTTAATTCAATTTGGTTGACTTTTGACATTATTTTTAAATTGAGCCATGTCATTAAAGTGATTAAAATAAATGTATATTCTATCTACATTTGCATGTAGTACAGCGAGCAATACATTCTTACCTATAAAGTGTTAAATAACTGTCAAATAGATTTCATTAAGAATTATGTACTACAATTAAATTACATATATTTGTATGTACGTAAATTTGTATGTATGCAATACTAGTACCTATTGTATACACATGTACATATATGTATAGTACGTATACATTAATAAATTATAATAATATTCTTTATTGCGGCATATCTGTTATAAGCATCTACTTATGCAGGCACCCATGAGCTCATAACAATAATAACTTATCGAAAACTTTCATGAATATCTCCGTTTGTGCAAAGCTAATTAATATCCATATGAATATGAATAATATATCGAATAAAATCATAATAAAACTAAACAAACAAAAATGACTTAATCACCGTAATCACTTATTCAATTGCGACAGGCCGCCAGCATAAACAAATCAAATGAAAATCATGACTGGACATAAATTTTGTACTAAACATATTTTCAAAATGCTAACTAGAATGGGGAGGTTTTATTTATGAAGTTATTTTGATTACGTAAGCAATATTTATTTTAATAGAACTTTCAAAGTTTTGATGTTTTAATAATGAAACAAAAAAAAAATCTTTTTTTTCACTATTTAATTATGAATAATTATGTTTTTTGGAACATTTTGCTGGTAATTTAAAAAAGATAAATTAAGTGGTTAAATGAAGTATGAAGTGAATGCGCGAGTACATAGTTTTGTCGGCATTTAATTGGTGAAATTATTTTATTAAGTATCACAAAAAAAAAATATAAATTTACCGTGTAACTGGGTACAGAACATTATATCTTTTTGTATAAAGAAAATTAATGTATTTAAGAACAGCCGCAGGTCGTTCAAGATTTTTCGTTGTCGACATAAGTATTTTTTGTTATCATTTCTTTTCTAATTATTATTTTACACGAACCATTGAAAAAAGAATGGTTTTTGTTGTACATTTACAGCACATGTACGTAATGTTCATAAAATAATCATTTCAGTTCAAGATGAATAAAAGAAAATTGGAAAAAATTTTCTATAAATGTATTAAAATTGATTAATATTTTCTATTTATGTTCTTTGGAATGAGAAATCTTCATTTCTATATTTTCTATTTTGTCATATTAATTTTTTTTTCTATTTCGAATATATTTCTAGCCTCTAGACCTTGTTTATTTTGTTCCAAAGGTTAACGCTATAGGCACATGGCAACAAACCGTTTCGTTCAAATTTAGCATCTACTCACAATGATAACGTTTCGTTCAAATATCAAAATAATAAAAGCCAAGAAAAGTACAAAAATAGCATGTTTTAAATGATTTAAACCGTTTATTTTTTCAAATCGAATAAAACGTGTCACTACACAGTTATGACAGCCAAATTGAGATTATGTGTTCCATTCCGTTCAATTTTAATTTTCGTCAACTCTCGACGTTCCGTTCCGTTCCGTCCCGTTTATGTGAACATAGCATATAATTGCATAATTTTACAATTGAAAAACCTAATTTTAATTGGCCGTTGAGATAATCATTTCAATAATAATTATTATCGAATTATCGATTATTGGCGTTATAGAATCGAAAAGGATTTGGTTTATTTTTATCGATATAATCACGATGTTACAAGCAATTGTTTTTTTATAAATTCGAAATTTAATGGTGCGGCCCGTAAGCTACATGTTTGGCATGTCTGTTGTAAATTGTAAGTGAAAAACCTCTTTTTATTAAAAAAAAAAGGAAAAAGAACAACTTTCTGAAAGTTTCCATTACTCACAATGTGTCAGATGAAAAATATAATCTAAAGAGAGTTGACAGTGTTAAATGCTATTTAAGCGATGTGCATACGCTAATAATTAATCAAAATGTCATTTTCTGTTGTTTTCGTCATTTTAAATAATTACATTTTACAATGTTATATCTATTTTTGTTATTGTTGTTTAACAAAATTGTCTATGTATAAATGTATGTATATATGTACATACATATACATAATCTTATAGTAAAATAATGTATGTATAATATTATATGTATGTATGCAAGTTTATCCAACATAAATACATTTTTGAAAAATAAAAATAATCAACCAATGCATAAAATGCGGTTACAAATGTTCTTGAATAAATTAGTTGTCAGGAACAAACTTTTTTGAAGAGCTTTACATCATAAACGCTCCGTTCACATTTTGTTTAAAAGTACATTATTTTATTTTTTATTGTCGTATTCATATCTAAAAAAAAAAACTAAAGAGAATTATTGTTATTATTAGATAAAGGGGTGGTTAGGACGCCCCCGAAAAATGTATATTCTTTTAAATAACAATAGAAAAGTAAAATATTTTTTTAATTAAACATTTAAATTGATTTGTTTAGTAAATCAAATGAAACAAAATAAGGATCTCGCAAAAAAAAATGTACCTAATGCAAATGTGCGTCAGAAATCCAATGATTTGTGAAGATATATTAATATTAAATGCACAAGGTCTTCCCGTCAAAGATGTAAAAGAATGGAAGAAAGTATTGATAGATTTAAGATACAACAAAAAATACTTTCTGAAAATAAAATTAAATAACAAAAGACCGAATTGAATTGTAAACAAAAATGGTTTTGACATTTCATTTCACATATATTTTGACTGATTTACTTTGTACTAAAAGGCTGCGTACATTGTAAGGGTCGAAAATATTACGATACTGTTCAATCATACGTCAGAAAAAAATTGTCGTAACATTTTCGATTCGATTAAAAATTTCCGATCAAATTCAGTCATACCTCATACCACTCTTGGTAAATTGTTTACTAATTGTATTAATCCAAATGACAGTTGAATAACCTTTGGCCATTAATTAGTTAAATAAATATATAAATTGAACTAAGTACATATGTACATATACCGTGATACTTAAGAGGTTTTTTATTTTAAAAAGTATGTAACTTTTTTATTTTTTGATAAAATTTATCAAACTTTTTTTTAAAATAATGCTCTTTTTCAAAATAAAAAAAAAAATTTATGATTAATCAAATAATTAATTTTTTGTATTTCTTTGAATATGAAGATATATCCGCGATACAAAATTTGTGATGCTCCCGTATCCTTAATAAAATTTATACTAAATATTTTAAATCAGGATTTTTTTTAGATAAATAAAAGTACCATTAAAATATTGGCATAAATTGGATTTTAGTTATTATTGTTATTTCCTTATTTTATGGAACGGTAAGACTCGCGGATATACTAGGTCTACAAATATGAAACCGGTAATTTTTTTTCAAAAAAACACGTTTATTTTGAGAAAATGGTAACAAATTTATTCTTCAAAGTAATTGCCCTCGCTAGCTACACATCTTTCCCATCTCTCTCTTGGACTTCTCCGTAAGAATTGAAGCGCATATCGTTAAGAGCGTGTCCCATGGATGAAAACAAATAATAATCAGATG
>JANSTT010017227.1:0-17936 GCA_026745375.1 Platyura marginata
GATTACGGAAAAAATTAATATGACAAAAATGATAGAGAATAAAAAAATAAAGATTTCATTCATAGACTAAAAAGTTCTCCAAAATACCGTTATTGCGCTGCAATCAATTTTATGTCATTTATAGGGTTTTTAATCTTTTGTATTCAATTTAAGTACCCAATTATATTTATTGTACAAACAAAATAGTCACGGACAAAGTTGTAAATAATAACCAAGTGCGCATACGGGTATATTATAATTGGCGTAGCCAATTTTTCCTTCTTTAGTGGTGTTTATATTGTTTTTGGTAAAATAAAATTAAAAACAATTACATAAGTATGTATTCAAAATTAACAAGATTATATTCTTTTTACTGAATTAAGTCCTAACAGCTATATATTGGATTACAAAATGCCTGGGCGTCCTCTAAATTTTTTTTTAAATATCTGAAATTTTCAAAAAGTTATTTTTTTAACAAAATTAAACTTTTCAGAGGCTGAGCGCCAAAAAAATTGTATTTTGAACTTTTTCATACAAAAAAAAACCATTTTAAATTCTTATTAGTTGATTCCCGATTGATTTCAGTGATATTTTACTTTTTACTTTACGACATGCTAAATTTCAATTTTACTAAGAAATACACTGATGAACTATATCCACCAGAGATTGTTCAGCTATTATTTTGAATTGGAAATCAATTTTATAAATTTTATGTGATTGTAGTGCGCTTATTGTTCATATTTAATCTATTAACCCAAACCGTTTGCAAAACAGGGTGTTCTCCTTTCAATTTATCGTTTTTATTTTACATAACTTTTAGTACGACAAACGAAAAGTATCATAAGTCATAATGCACTGAGGGAAGTTTAAATTTAAGTTAATAAGTTGGTTTTTTTTTTTGCAAAAATATTTAATGTAACGACGCGCTCTGCCCTATTGTACATATGGAAAAGCAAAAATCTATAGATGTCTATTAAAGTGTTATTTTGTTGTTATAGCTTACCTACAGTATGGGTGGGGGGTATGGTTCTGTTTTATAATTTATGAAAGTAATGCCTTTAATAATTATTTCACAATCGGGCTAATATTTCGGGTTAATTTGATACAAAAAAAATAAACAGAAAAGAATTCTCCGAGCTCCTCGACCTTCCGAATAATACATTTTTTTTTGTACTAAACAACTCACAACAGTGACAGTGAAAGTTTTTTGTAAATTTTTCGTTTGACTAGTCACTAGTACAATAAAATTAGTCGAGTTCGAATTTTAGCTCTGTTCAGATCGTTGTGCTTCTATTTACTCTATTTTTAGATAATCAATTTTATGTAGTGCTAAAATGTGATCCATTTTAAATTTTTGTGCCTCAGCTACTATACAATGTTTCATCAGTGATATTTATGTATAAATTGTTATTTAAATTAGAGAGTTTTTGGGAGTTTTGAAAATTTTTAAAATTTTCTATCTAAGAAAAATGAAACAAATCTTATTAGTAATATAGAAAAAAGAAAAAAAAAAAAAAACGTTTGGATTGGCTAAAAAAGAAGAAAAAAAAACTGCCAAAAGTGGATATACATAAATATCGTTACGCAATCAATCAAAAGATTCACAGCAAATTTGAAAATTTTTCTTATTTTGGATTTTAACTTATAGTTAAATAAACATCAAAAGTAAGTACGCTACCTACAATCCTCACATTTATGTACACGGATATGTAGTGCCGTTTTGTCGAAAATTGTGTGAATTCTACGCATCTGAATTCTAAAATTAACTTCCAAGACAATCGGTCGGTATTACCAGCTATTTATTTTGATTATTAAGCTGAACAGAGAATGAAATAATTGAAATATTATTATTATCATCATCATCATCATCATGTCCCGTTCATGATTGTGATTTGTGCAATTAAAAATTGAAATTCGAAATAATAATAACTGCAATTACAAAAATAAAAAAACATTAATTGTTAGGTATAGGAAATATATATATAAAGGAGGAGGATAAGAAAAAAAATCTAGGTTAAGCGGCATTCTTGTAAATATACATACGACACATAACTATGTACTACAACCGTTCCCTTTGATATTGCTGAATATTTCCTACATGTCTATTAAAGCAGCAAAATAGCTATTTTGAGAATTCCTGCTATAAGCAAATCGTACATAAATTGAATGTTTTATAATAGCTGGTAGGAAGATTGTAGGTAATGAACAGCAATATAAATCCCAAATTAGATTTTTTTTTTAATTTTTTTTTTTTTTTCGTAACATGTAAGTAAATAGATTTATTGATACTTTTGCTCGTTAAAAAAACATTCACAGCAACGGTATAGATAGGATAGATTTAGAGCTGTGTTGTACTCTGCTTATGTATGTTCTGTTTTCATAACTTGTAATTATTTAAATTTAAAACGTCTTTAATCAAAGGCCAAACAAATATGCAGTTCTTATACACAAATCGTTTTTCTTTTTTTAAAACAATACAGGGTAATTCAAATATGTGCCCAAATTTATAGAGAACGATTTGATACCATAGATTTTCAAGGTCCAAGGAGAAAATACTGACACAACAGTAAATGTTATGCTCTTCCAATTCATTTATCAAAAATCTCTGTAAAAGACTTCCATGGTGATAAGACCCATTTTTTAAAAACAAACGTATATTAAATAGGTTACGGAATTGGAACCGTATCTCTGTCGCTCTTATTAAATTATGTATGGTAAAAAAAACAAATTTTATTATTATAAAACAGTTTTGGCACTGTTCACACGAAACCCTTCTCCACTTCAGTTCTTCAAGATCTCATTTGATTATTTACTACTATACCACCTTCAATGGCGACTCCATGCAGCCTCACGCCAAATACTTCTGCCCATATCATTGTACCCTCTATATCTATCTTTATTCTAACGGTATAGGCATATGAAAAGCGGCATAGCCTTATAGAATTCTATTCCTCTCCTTTTGCATCAGTACTATATTTCTAGCTCTAAAGTATCTTCTGGATGGAATACTTTCCCAATGGCCGCCATCTTTTTAGTTTTAAATTTTTTGGGAACCTCCAAATTTCATTTGATTCATATCTTGTAGCTACTTCTGAAATAAAAAATTAAAGTCAATTTTGACTATGTACTAACTAAATTGGTAACTAACGAAATAAATGAAATGAAGTGTAGGTTCTAAAATTTATGTTGTCGACATGAATTTCTTTTGTAGAGACAATGCATCACGTATATCCGGTATCTAAAGGGGATCAACTATGCCCCTTAGGATTTCATCCACAAGTAAGATGGCCAACTAGATGCAAACGTTGTTTTCGTGACTACAAAGAACATGGAAGCAAAAGGGGTGATGATGTTGCAGCGTCCTCACCTAGCTTGTCAGATCCAGCCAATTCTCGGTATGCGAATAAAAATTAGTTTTTTTTTCAAATTTTGAATGTCCAATTATTTCTAGAATGCGTGATGTTAGTGCCTTAGATAAGCCTATCGGAAGGAGTTGGACGTCGACGTCAAATTTAGCAACTATTAACCCCACTGAAAATAGTAAGTTTTTGTCGAAACTAAGTTTGTTTATTATGTAAAAATGACCCAACCAATGGTCATCCACCCCTCGCTATATCTTTGCTCCTCCGATTTATTTAGTTTCTAAGCGAAACTTATCCACATAATTTCATAACTTTTTAAATAAGAAACTCGTCTAAAGCCGGAGGATCTCGGTTCTATAATCTAACTTTTAACTAACCTAAATATATAGACAAATTCTCACCTAAGATCATCAAGTTCTCATCTCATCTCTCTGTCTCACCTTCAAATTTCACCGTACTCATCTACATTAACTTCTTTTTACATATACAGTACGTTTAGCAAGTATTCCAAAAAGACCATCATCGTGGACATCAACACCGGACTTGGACGAACCAAACAAATCAGATGTGGTGGTCAATATTTCATTACCAAAAAGAAGGCATACGACAATATTAGACTCGGCTGAAGTTGAAGAATCACTTACAATACGACGACCTCCATTGCCACCAATGTCAAAGGAAGCTCCCGAAGATTTAGTTATTTTGCGGACGGATTCGTTAGCGGAACGGGCTCGAAAAATGCAATTATTAAAAAAGCAAAGTAGTCTTGAACGTGAAGGCAGCCGTGAAAGATCACAATCTAGAACAACAGAACCGTAAGTATTTTATTACTGTTTGTCGTTTAATTCATTTTCCTTAACCCTTCGTTGCTTCGTTGAATATTAACAGTTTGTTAGTAACATGATCGTATATGATCATTAATAGCACCAGATCAAATATGAAACAGTTAAATTGAATTCCATATATGGCATTTTTATACGGAAGGGTTAAGGAAACTGGATAGTCTATTTAGTCAATAGAAAACTTATGTTTCTTTTAATTTTTTGGCTTAACTTAAATAATTTTAGAGATAAACCAGTACCAGCTGATATTAAGCCAATTAAGAAACCTGAACGAAAGGTAAAAGATCATGCAGCCAAAGCACACAAGGAAGAACAAGAAAAACGAAAAGACGTTCAGTTTTTAATTCAAGTACAATCGATAATATATTTAATCCAACTAACGAAACGTAATATCTTTATCTTTATTGTTTAGATTAAAGAGAATCAGAAGAAACAGCCCGACGACAATATATCCATTACTACAGAAAGTACTGAAGCGACCTTGATCGATCACCGATATGATCATGATTATCACGAACAAATAGATAGTTTAAAAAGGGAATTGGATATGACAAAAGCTCGAGCAGAACGAGCGGAACGCGATAAAAGTGACATTTTACTAAGAAGACTGGCTTCAATGGACACCACCACAAATCGTACAGCTGCATCGGAGGCGCTAAAACTTCAACAAAAAGTTAACGAACTAACGCAACAACTTGAAGATGTTAAAGATGATAAGAAAAGTTTATCACTTAAAGTTAAGGAATTGGAACAAGATTTAAATATTAGACCGAAAAATCTTGAAGATGATTTGCGAAAAAAGTTGACGGCAGCTGAAACGTTGTGCGAAGAATTGATGGACGAAAATGAAGATATGAAAAAGGAACTTAGAAATATGGAACAGGAAATTGATGAAATGCAAGATAACTTTCGCGAAGAACAAGTGGACGAATATTCGACATTAAAAAAGGAATTGGAACAGACAACAAAAAATTGTCGAATATTATCGTTTAAGTTTAAGAAATCGGAAAGAAAAATTGAACAACTGGAATTAGAGAAGCAATCAGTGGGAAATCAGGTTCATAGTGATTTAATGACTAAGGTGAAAAAATTGGAGGAAGAGTTGCGCATTGCAAATGAAGTAGCCAGACAATTAAAGGTTGGTTGAGAGTTGAACCAAATGGAAATTCAAGAATAAATAATTTTGTCCATTAATTACAGTCAGAGGTTGACAACAATACACTTAAAGTACCGGGTAAAGGTAAAGCGCCCAGTTTAGGGCTCATTGGAAAATCAACATCGGCCGATGGTAAAATTTCAAGAGGATCACTAACGAGGGGCGGTTCACAAGAGGATCCCGTTCAACTTTTGAGAGATCTGCAGGATTCTATGGAAAGAGAAGCAGATATTCGAGAACAACTTAAGTTTGCTGAAGAAGAGGTAATTAAATTTGCTGAATTTTAATTTTGATTTTAATATTTATCAATCAAATTGTTTCCTCATTATAAATTTATAATTTGGACACTCAGCCCTCAGTTCTCCCACATTTGTGTCTCTGTTTTATTATATTTTGCACTTAATCATTGATAATTCAGTGCCCTTGAATCTTACAGTGCCAAATGTAGGGTTAAAATTGTTAATTTATTAAAATTTGGCCACCCTTGGGAAAATCAAATCATAACTGTTTGCCGTTGGATATACAATTTTATTCGGATTGCCAGTGCCATAAATATGGTCGCCCTTGAATTGTAAAGTGTGTGCGATGTAGAATGAATACAACAAAGAATGATAAGGTCCAGTTAACTTTTTTCTTTATAAAAATGGAAGCGATAAATAGCATGCTTGAATAAATTTCTAAGATCATCTAACCTCATCAATATCCTTTTCTCACAAGAGAGATTGATTTTGGTAAAAGATTAATAGCGTATTTTATGAACGAAATCAGTAAATGAACAGGTCAAGTCATAGATTTTATCTCTTAAGTCAATTTCTGTTTCAAGCAGTGACAGCCCGTAAGAATTATTGATTCACATCAACACAAGACTGTTCAAAATGTGTGGACCTTAAAGGGTTAACTTTTTCCAAAAATTTTATTTGGCAAAAAATTTTTTTTGACGTAAGTTTTTTTTTTTAAATACTCAGATGATGATAAAAACAATAATGCTCTCGAGCCGCCACTGGTTTCAACATAAATTTAAAAAACCGTCACAGATTTGTCACAGAGTACCTTTAGAAATGGTTGTCAATTTATGATAACTAATCACACTAAAAAAATGGTGAGGAAAATTTTTAATCTATTATGGCTTCATTTAGCTGGATAGATCTACCGATTTTTTATTTATTTATTCTTCTTAAATACACGCTCGCATTGTAACTTACACTTAAAACCATTCAAACTGCGGGTGCTCTCAACATTTGAACGTTGATTTATGTAAGAAATTAAATGGAGTTAAAAAAATGTTTTCAATTTGATTGAAGATTGAAGACTGATAGAATTATTAGTTCATCGTAATTTATATTAATTCAATATATCTATTTGAAGGTCAATTTATCTTTCGACTACTGAATTGTGTACATTAACCATATTTTTAAGTTTAACTTTTAAACTGCATAGATTTATTCAAAAAATTCGGAAAGGAAAACAGTTTTTACACAAACCGTTATTTTGATGGCGTCAAATGAAAATCGTGGTGTTCAAACTGATATTGAAATAGTGATGATTCCTTCGTCAACGCAAACAGAGACAAATTTGCTTGAAAATGCTGCAACTATGACCGATTTGAAGAATGAACCGTTAAATGAAAATCGAGGAATTCAAACTGACCATGAACTAGTGATGATTTCTTCGTCAATGAAAACAGAGAAAAATTTCCTTACAAATGCTGAAACTATGACCGATTCGAAGGATGTACTGTCAAATGAAAATCGAGGAATTCAAACTCACCATGAACTAGTGATGATACCTTCATCAACGCAAACAGAGAAAAATTTGCTTACAAATGCTGCAACAATGACCGATTTTATAGACGAATCATTGAAATCTGGTAAAATTATAGAAAAGAATGGACAAAAATCAACGAAAAATACACATACAATTAGGAATCAATTTATTCCAAAGTATGATTACTTAAATAATTTAGTACAATTAAGAAATGTCAAGAAAATGCATCAATTTCTACTGCCCAATCTTATATCGGGAGCTTTGCTTAATGTAGCAGGTATAAAACAGAGAATGTGTAAAAAATCTATTGACAACCACACTTGTCGTTGTCGTTCTGTGCTAACACAAATTTAAATTAATTTGATAGAATCCTCGAACATGTTTTTATACAGTTAATAATAATAATTAAAAAAAAAAAATTAAATAATATTTGCAGGCTGAAAATGCAAGAAAAAAGGCATCCCGAGTAGAAGATGAAAATGAGTCTTTAATGATGCAGTTGAAAAAAATGGCCACAAAAGCACGAAGTATGTTTAGACAATTTTTGGCATGTCTTTTTTTATCTTATTAAGAAAAGATTAAGCAATGAACCAAGTTGAATTGTTATATTTTGCATTTTGCTACATAGTCACATATTTCACATACCTATTCAGTTAAGCCTGATTCACTAATGTCATTTTTAGCAGCTGCTCATATTAAGATTTTTTTTTTGCTTTTATTAAAATCCTAACAATAGTAACCTGTCCGTAATACTAATAATAGATAAAATGCACGATACGTCACCTCAAATTAAAAAAAAAACAAAAAATACTCTGCAGAGAGATTTTGATCATTTAACTAACCTTTACCTTTACCTTTATTTAACTAACTTTACCGTCAACGTTTGTCAATGTCGAACTTCAAATCTGTAGTTGTGGCATCTTTCCGTCTGATTGTGAGCATTTCAATACTGTTTTTATTTGAGCCTTGCACCCAGCCCCCGCATTCTGGCTCTATATAACTACAGTCATATGAGTGACTGCTATTTGTTAATAAATGGGCATATGACTGTTGTCATAAAGAACCAGAATCCGGGGGCAGGTCCGTATATAGTACAAAGTTTTTTTCTCTTCCAATATTTTTAGACATACCTCGTTGATCTGTGTCATAAATCGATCATATCGAATTTGTGACGTAATTAGAGGCCATTTTCAATTGTAAACGGAGCAAGTATAAATGAGAGTTTAAAATAAAATGGCCAAATGTTATGACGTCACGTGTATAAGATAAATCACGGTTTATGAACGTATACAATGCGCCATACATAGATTATATTATTAGATCTATGCATATACCACGTTTCCAATCCATATGTCGATACAACTTGCACTGCCTAGCGAAATGAACTTACTTTATCTCAAGTTTTGACTGTAAAAGATTGGAAGTACTTAAAATTGTTGACAACTTCGAAACATTTCTCTTCTATCATTACTTGATCCGAGGCTCGTTCACTATCGGTAACTAATCTACACAGTTTTCTCAATATAAATACTATGTTGGTGCATTTTGAAGAAGGATCGGAGAGTTTTTCTAGGACTCGCAAAGACGATTAATTTCGTTGGGAAACCAAATTTATCCATAATCATCTAAAAATTCTACATTCAGTGTTGTTCATCTATTCTATTGCAACTTTTTTTCTAATGCTCTTTCATGTGATATCTAGAATGTTTATCATAAATCGTTCCTGGAACTTGTTCTATCATTGTTATTCACAATTTCACTGCACTTCGCAGCGGATCATATATAAATCAGTTGTGCTCGAAAATGTTGTGTTTGAATTTTAACAGAGGAACTAAAACTAAAAGTGTGAATTGTGGACATTTGCTATTTTGACTGAATCCACACATTTACTAATTTATAATAATCGATAATATTTTGAACCTATCTTTGTATGTCATGTTCTTAGAATTATATTTATATATATAATTATATTTATTTTCAAATTTTAATATTTTCAAGGTAGAAAACTGAGTCCCTCAAGATTAAGTGTTGAGACGCCTCTTGACAAAGATGAAGGTATATCTGATGAAGAAGATCCAGCTGAACTTCGAGTTCTACTAGAACTTAATGAACAGGTAAACTAATTTATCTGATAATTATATGTAGAGATGTAAGAGATTCTTAGATTATTCAAGAGATTCAGACTGGCTCTATTCAAAATCGAAAATCAATATAGTGCGTCCTTGTCCAAACATTTTAATAGATCCGTCCCTATTTGGGAATCATCATCAGGTTGTTTGTCGTTGCACGAAGGAGCCGCCATCGCGTTTTGTTCATTGTCAAAGCTTTCACTTCCGTCAATTCTAAAGTAAAGATACTTCATTCATTAGCTTCGGGGATTATGGTGCGGCGCCACCAATTTTCTGGGTCGTCCTCTTGTGTTACCCTAGATTTTCGGACTGAATGTCCGATCCAGTTTTATTTTCTGCGACGAATCTGAGCAACAACCTCCATATTTGTGATTCTCCATATTTATTCAATTCTGGAAGTTTCTCGAGATTTGTGGACCAGACATTTCTTAGCAATTCATATGCGTTTCTGGTTTTCTGGATTCTGCTCGACACATCAGATTCTGCTTCTACCTCTCTTGTTATTACACTTTCAAGATAACAAAATTAATCCACTTCTTTTATATTTTGACCATATATGGAGAGATTGCAGTTGATTTCTGTATTAATCCGTAGCAGCCAGGTTTTGCCAGCATTTATTTTTATACCAACTTGTTTTAAATTTTGGAATATTTAAGATTAATGATTAAATCCTACCTATTATTTGTGCCCTATAATATATAACAATCAAGCCAATTGGGCCATTTATACAAACGTTGAACCAGGGGCCTGAATATCTAATATAAAATATAACCAATTACATAAATAAAAAAAATCATTCCATACTAGGAATCATCACAATTGCGCCGTAAAGTAGAGGAGCTGGAAACCAACAATGAGGCCAGCAAAAAACAAATTAAAGAACTTCAAGAGAAAATTAAACAAAACACCAAACAACCAACACTTCTGAAAGGTAAATTGCCAACGTTTATGTCAAAAACATTAGCCGGCGAAAAGGAAAGCGACCGGAAATTGAAGGAAATGGAAAAAGAAGTGACCGAATTGAAAAAGGTTGTTACTGAAAAGGATAAAACATTAAAAGAATTACAGTCAACCAAACAAGCAAATACTAAGTAGGAAAAATGTCAATTCTCAGTTTTAAATGTCTTATTGTCAGATTTTTTCTAGTGACCTGTCAACATTGAATCAACAAAATTTTGAATTCAAAAAGAAATTGGAATCAATCGAAGAGGAGGCGAAAGGTTTACGTAGCAAAGTACAAATATTTGAAGTGGACAATGACAAATTGTCCAACGAAAATAAACGTTTAGCATTGCATGCAGCACGCCTTACCAGAAAGGATTCTAATAGCAATTTGGATAAGGAAAAAATGGCCGAAATTGTCAAACTCAAAGATTCATTGAGTAAAGTTGAAAGTGAACGAACCGAACTTAAATCAAAATTACAAAATATTTTGGAAATTCCGCCGGATAAAATTCCTCCAAGAATTCCCAAAAAATATTCGGATACTAATACAAAGTTTCAGCTCCAGGTATTATACACCACCCCCCCACCACCCCCATATAGGAATGATATAAAGATTCTATTTTTTGTTTAGAAAATGTTAGGCGAACAAGAAGATGAAATTAATGAAATGCGCGCTATTGTTTTGCGAACCGGTGCAGACAAACTACAAAAACTGGAATTCGAAAAGACTTCAACAACAGTCGAACTAAACAGGCTTCGGGAAGATTTAACCAATGCAAATACGGAATTAGGTAATAGTTAATAGAACAATAACAAGTGGGATTTGTTAACGGTGATTTTACAGGGACACTTAAAAGAAAAACCGATAGTTTGGCCGAACAGTCAACTCAAGCGAAAGAATTGGAATTAAAATACAAAAAGGTCATCGATGAGAATGTGAAATTAATGGCGAAATCCAAAGATCTTGAAGATAAAATCAGCAAAAAAGACGCTTCGGTTAGTATTTCTTTGTATGAATATTCTAATATTGGATTTAGTTCAACAAATTTTCATTTGCAGGTAAAACAATCAGAATCATCCAAAACACTATTGGAAAAACAAATGAAATTTGATCAAGAAAAATATTTAAAATTAGAGACAGAACTGGAAAAAGAAAAAAAGGAGCGTAGTCGAATTGAAAGTCATGCAGCTACTTTGGATCAGGATATTTTGGTATTTTCTGCAATATAGTAAGCATTCCACTGAAAATAAATTTCCTTTCCATTTAGGCACAAAAAAAGAATTCCGACAAAGTAAAGGCGACTCTTGAGAAGGAAATCGCTACCCTAAAAGTTAAAGTGGCCAATACAGCTGATACCGTTCCCACACAAAAAGTTAAAGAATTACGAAAACAAATCGATGAATTACAAATGGAATTGGATCGAGATAAAAAACGATATTCAGAAATTACCGGCAAATATGAACAACTTGAAGAGGAGCATGTACTAATCAAAGCTCAATTAACTACGGAAAAAGAAAAACTTCAAAATGATTTGGTTTCGTACAAAATGAAATTATCCCAAGTGGAGTCAGAATGTTCGTTGGTGAAAAGCGAAAAATTAGAATTGAACAGAAAATTGACGGATGTCCAAATTCGAATTGGTAATGCCGAAAGTAAAAGTTCCAAAAATAGTTCATTGGAATTGGAAAATAATCGGTTAAAAGGAACCATTGAGAGTAAAGATCGTGACTTGAATAATCTTCGGGATGAAAACGAAATGAATAAAGATGTTTGCTTACAGCTGAAGAAAGAAGTATATTATCGAGTTGATTTTCTTCAACGGTTACGGTTAATTGACAATTTATTTCAGATTGATGAACTCAAGAAGAAGCTTTCCGATTTTGAAAAAGTGAATAAAGTTCAAAATTCATTAAATGATCATAACAGCGGTTTAGAAAATGAAATTAAAAGGCTCGCTCAACGGTAAGGGTTTAGACATAATGTTGTATTTAAAAGCCACTATATTCTCATATCATTGTAGACTTGAAGCAACGGAAATGGCCGCAAAATCAGAAGTGGCTGCAACTCGTCTAAGATATGAGCAACAAATCAAAAATCTTCATGCCGAACTTAATTCGTTGCAGGTAAATAAAATAAACGGCGGTCCATCCGACTGGGGTGAATCACGAAAATGTTTTTCTCTGGTGTGTTGACTTTAGTCTAAGGCCGGGTGGACTTAAAAACAGTCTAGAAATTGCATTATCACAGAATCACAGAAAATAGATGAAACAGTTACTTTCCCTCAGACCGCCAGTTTTAAATTTATAAATACTATTTCTTGGGACAAAGCAGCCCTAAACAAAATTTAAAAAAAATTCTTTCAGAGACAATGCGAACGATTCAAAAGAGATAGAGATACATTTAAGCAACTGTTGGATGGAGCCCAAAAAACTATTGGCGATTTAAAGAATAATAGCGGACGATTGAGCCGAGCTTCAATGAATAGTGGCGACGAAGATGACAAAACAAAAATAATAACGTTAGAACAACAGGTATCTAATAGATTATTTAGTTAGCATATAATTTTGATCGTTCCGATCCGTTTCGTTAGATTGGGTGCCTTGAAGATGAACTTTGTGAAGCACGATTAGAGGCTAGTAAACTAAAAACTGAACTCGTTTCCGAAAAAAGTGTATCAGAAATTAGAATTTCCGAAATGCAATCACGCATGAATGAGTACGAAGAAGATCGTCTGATCAGTTCGGGCAGAACTAAAGTTGCCGGCTTGAAAACAAAACTTGAATTATCGTGGCAAAAGGAAAGGGAAGAACAACAGAGAATTGTACAGGAAACATCAACGTTAGCCAGAGACTTGAGACAAACGTTGTTTGAAGTAATAAAAATATTTACGTAGTTTACTATAGATTGTTTAGCAATAATTCTATGTTGTAATAAAGGTGGAACGCGAGAGAGACAAGGAACGATTAGAATCAAGGCGCAAACTTGACTTGCTTAAAAAAGCCAACGATGAAGAACTGGATGAAGGACGAAAAAAGATTTCCGAGCTGCAGTGCGATCTTTTGGAGCTTCGTGATGTACATGCAAAGCTTCGAACGACTAACGAGAAATTACGGCGAGAGCGTGAGAGATTTGAGCGAGAAAGGGATAATGTGGCAAGAAGACGGTAAGTATATAGCTTGATCGATTTTTATCCGAACGGTTTATAACGATTTTTTATGACACACAAGACTGGAGCAAGACGGTGAACGAAAAGTTGGAGTATTATTGCAAACAGTTGATGAACTCGTAAAAATTGCACCGGAACTTGTTCCTGGTTCATTTCCATCTGTTCCACCGGTAATCAATTCTCAAATATTTCTTACGTTAAATTAACTTGACAAAAATATTTTTCCACCAGTCAACAAATCAAGCTCAATTACACCCTAATCCGCATATACGAAGCAAAAGTCCATCGCCAAGTCGAAATACAATTCAACTATCTGGTGTTTTGGCTAGACTTGCCGAAGCATCTGACGAACTGAGAAAATATCAGCGAGTATGCGAAGATGAAAAAGATCGAGAGAAAGTGAAACGTGGCAGTTTGCGACGTGCTGCTTCTACCGAAACTGATACACCGGAAATGTCCCGACACACAACACGTTTGTCACGATCATCAACGCATAATGGTAGTCTCTATCGTAAAAGTATATCATTTGATCAGTCAATGCAACAAGATCAACCAATTTGGAAGCACGAAAATGACAGTATGTCATCAATGCAATCAATTGACTCAGATATTGGTGAAATGGTCCGACATTCAAGTATGGATTCAAGACTTTCGGGCGGATCAACCCAAAGTGATATGCCGCGTGGTACAAGAAAGAAAAAACGTAGCTTAATGGGTAAACTAAGGAGTCTGACAAAAGGCATGGGCAACGAAAGTGAAGGATCGGTAAGTATTTATTATTAAAAAAAAAAACATTTATTTGTTTACTGACCACGAAATGTATGTAGATGCAAGGATCCGATTCAGATGTTAGCATTTCTAGCGATTATAAATCAAGTAAAAGTAATTTAAAAGGAAAACTATCCGGGATGTTCAAAAGAGCATCGTCAACTTCAAGAGCGAACAGTGTAGAACGAACAACAAATGATTCAACACAACGGCCAGTTACTGTTGTTGCGTCAGTTAATTTGTCAAATGGGCCACCACAATTACCACCACCAACTACACCACGACTACGTAGACCGGTAAAATATTTTTTATAGTATTTTGTCTCTGTGTCTATGTTGTTTTTAATTAAAATTCATATGTTTAGACGTCTCGCCCGCCGACCCCATCAGGAACCACACCTGCAACACAAAGGAAAGCTAAGTAGAGTGATGGACTTGTTAATTATGTTTTTAATCATTTTTTTTTATATTCGTAAAATATGTTTCCAGTTTTATTGAGCCGGAAAAGTGGTTCAGTGGAACAAGTAGCAATCAATATTATAAAACAAAAAAAGTAATTATTAATATAATATTGTTAATTTTCAATTGGTTTCTTAAATTAGGGGGGTCTGTTTAGCACATTTTTAACGTTTTTATGAAATTGTTTAGCCAAAAATATTTGAAATCTTCGTTTTGCCATTTACATTTCGATAGGTATCTCTCAGTTTTTGACAATAATCGCGGTTAATATCATCATCATCTTATAGGACTACAGTTCTGGGTGACCCTTGGTCTCTCTTACGATATCCTGTCCACGCATCTCTGTTCTGGACGACAGTTCTCCGATAGCTTTTTTGCATTGGCGGCTCGTAAGAATTATTGATTCCCATCTTCATGAGATTATTTTTAAAAAAAACTTACGTCATTTTGATGGAAGAAAATGAAAAAAAAATTGGTCCATCACCGAACATCTTGACCGTTTTTTCGGCGGTTTTTTGAAAAGTGACACAATTTTGAACTTTCTTAATACTAAAGATATGGTTTTGAAACTGTATTTTTACTTTATTTTTAATTTCCAGTATTTTTGACAAATAAAATTTTTGGAAAAAGTAAACCCTTTAAGGTTCATAGATTTTGAATATGAAAGGGTTCTCAAATCAAGAATTTCCAAAAAGCTACTCACCGTTCTCAGAATTTATTTGTAAATACTTTCGTAAATTTTTCAGTTTTTAGAAAATGTTAACTCTTTAAGGTCCAGATGATACCTTTAAAGGGTTTACTTTTAAAAATATGTTGATGCACACTGAAAACACAATTAGCTTCGATTGTTCGCAAAATTGCCTAATATCTTACCAACATTAAAATTTCGTTCAATTATTTTGATGCATTCTTTTCAAATGATTGAAATTTTTATTTCCTAAATAAGGTGAAGGGGGGAGGGTAAAATTACTGCCTCAATAAGAAGTTTAACAAGACATCTATATAAAGATAATCAAGTAGCTCAAATACGATTTAACTAACACTTGATTTAGAAGTGTTCGGAAACATAATTCATGGATACTTAGGGTTTTAGTGTGAATTACACAACAAAAGTGAATTTCTTTTGATTTACGTGTCGGAATTGGGAAAATTTCCAAAGAAGAAACGTCAAGCAATGTTTTTGTGTCGACAATGCTGTTGTAAGAAACAGGAATCAAATAAAATGTAAGTTATTAATATCCACCAGTATCATCAAAATATAATATTAGGACGTCACCTCACTTAATTTGTAAAAAACGAAATATCCTAGAAATAGTTAATTCTTTTTTGTGCATGGTATCACTTTGTGGAATAAACTTTGGATTGGCGTTATTCGATACAATATAGAATATATGATTCGATATATTCAGAAGGTGCGTTTATTTTTATTTTATCTACATTATATCAGGAGTAAGTGGAGGATGATGTAAGTGTAGGTAGATACATATAATATGTATGGAAATGGATACACAAAACAATAGCCAAAATTCTTAAGAAGATCTATACAAAATACCTATATAAACGTATTATGTAAATAAAAGAGCGCCATATATGAAAATAGGACTTTTGAGATAACTTTTATAGTTACATTTAATCAAACATAAAGATAAGTTCAATATTTGCTCCTATAAATAAAAATATATTTTTAGTGGAATGCTACATAAAATGCCCATATAATATAATGTGACATATCCTGGTTCCTCTTGTAAATAACAAATGTACCTATGTATGAATGTGTATATGTATCTATGTGTGGATATGTGGAATGTGTACGTACATTTATTGTATAAATGAATAGAAGGGAGGAGAGGTACATCATTTTCTTATATAAAATCTTGATTCCATAAGAAAAGTATACTGACTCATGACAATGTAGATATTATGTTCAAACATAAATCAAAGAATATTCACACCAAGGGCATAAGTGAATTTATCACATGGGAATAAGATGAAATACAGATATTTTGTACAAAAAGGATATCTGGGGCTCAATGCGGTTTGAGCATAAAAATAAAATTAAAAATATATACACGAGCACATTTCTATTTATATGAAATTCATACAAAATTATATTTCTCGTTTGGAATTTAGAAAGGAGAAAAAAAAAATTTGTTTGGTCCTCATGGGATTTCTTTTTTTTCTGATGGAATTTGTTCAAATGTTTTCTTCCTGAAAGTTTCATTATTTTGAGTATACCTTAAGGTTGAATCTTTTTGATTGATTTATATTTTTAAAGTGCGTATTAAAGTTATTTGTTTTATAGTTTTGATCCCGGATGAATCAACTTACTTTGTAGGTTTAACATCAATATATATAATAAATATAAATGTTTCAATTATAAATTTTATTTTTTTTATTTAAAACTTTTTTACTGGGAAATTATAGGAAGAACCGTAGGTGCATTTATGCAGATTCTCCTGAAAATATCAAAATATAATACATAAAATATTCAATGAAACTTTGAATTGTGATACTCAAAAAAATAGTCAAAAACATAGTCGAAGCTTTACTGGTCTTGATTAAAGTTTACTTCCTTCAAGATTTATTAGGTCGCATTATTTTATTGATCTTTTTTTAATCTCTTGTTTTTCATTCTTCTTATCTACTGAAATAATTCATTGTCCGTCAAAATATAAAAAAAATCTTTCAATGGAGAATTATCACAATTTGAACAAAATTTAATTAAAGTTATCTTTTACACCCTAATTTGTATTTCTCCGTTATTAAATGGCAATACATCCTTCGTACAAGTACTCGTAAATATATAACAAAAAAATTCTCATACAAAAATGATTACCAATTCGGACTTCCGCTATGTGGAAATTTGTATGGGAGTGGTTCAAAGCAGTTGTGAGATTTTTTCCATTTTCAGTACCAGACTTCTCGACACCCCAAAACAACAAATTTAATTTATTTGTCGTTAATTCTTGAGTTATCAAGGTTTATTCTTTAAGTTTTAACTTTATTCTTACTTTTAATTAAAACGTCCTAAAAACGGCAAATACTCAAAATTATAGGGTGATAATAATTAATTGTGAACGTAGGGGCAATTGAAACATCGCATTTATTTACATAAAAAAACCATAAGAGTTGGCAATATTGTAAATCGCATTTAATATTTAATCGGTTGTACAAACGTGTGTTTCCTGTCTTCTCTCCACAGATATGTTGTAACGGTCAAGTCTTTCGACCTGACCGCCGTTGACGAGAGAAGACCGCACATCTTGTGAGGGTGGGGTGTTGGCCTCTTTCGCCACCGACAGATAGTCGATGTGCAGGGAAGATGGGGATAGGATGGGTGGGTGGCAGTGAATAGGCAGGAGGACG